>JANFAF010000099.1:0-294488 GCA_024663475.1 Pisolithus thermaeus
ACGTGAAGTCCACATTTTTGAATGGGATACTCAACGAGGAGATATACCTGCGCCCCCCTCCTGGTTTCCATACTTCAGACTCAGTGTGGCGCCTCTATCGAGCCCTCTATGGACTCAAGCAAGCCTCGAAGGCATGGTATGCACGACTGCGAGAAGTTTTCGAGGGACTTGGCTTCACACGAAGCAATGCAGATCACAGCCTCTTCTATAAGTTCGAAGGGGGTATTCTAATCATCATGGCAGTGTATGTCGATGATAAACTTATCCTTTCGAAGGACCATGCTGCCATCGACTGCCTCAAACTCCAACTGTCGAAGGAGTATGACCTCTCAGACCTGGGCGAGGCACGCTGGATCTTAGGAATGGAGATCATTCATGACCGCCACGAGGGCATGATCAAGCTCTTACAGAAATGGTACATTGAAGGTATACTACAACGAGCTGGCATGCAGGATGGTCGAAGCATTGGTATGCCGATCAAGTTGAACCTGAAGTTACCAAAGCTCGACCAACCTGAGGTTGATGCTTCGCAGTACCAGAGTGCTTTAGGAGCACTGATGTATGCCATGCTAGCTACTTGTCCAGACCTCGCATTTGCAGTGGGTGTGCTAAGTAGGCACACATTGAATCCAGGAGAGCACCATTTCATGGCACTCAAACGAGTCTATCATTACCTTTGTGGGATGACAGATTCATGTCTATGCTATACTGTCTCCTCTGAGACAACTCCAGTCTGCTATGTAGATGCTGATTGGGCAGCCGATGCCAATGATCAAAGATCGATAACTGGCTATGCTTTCACCTTATGTGGTGGCGCAGTGAGCTGGTCATTGAAGAAACAATCCTCAGTAGCCCTGTCGACTACAGAAGCAGAGTATATGGCTGCCACAGCAGCCATGAAGGAAGCCGTTTGGATCCACACCTTACTCAGAGAGATAGATCCCATTGCACGAGCAAATCCAACTCCCCTCCACATCGATAATCAATCCATGATCTTGTTAGCCAAAAATGCGATGTTCCATGACCGCACGAAGCACATTGCCATTCGTCACCACTTCATTCATGAAAAGGTCGAGTTGGGAGATATCTCAGTGATGTATATATCTACAAATGAGCAGGCTGCGGACGTCCTAACGAAAGGTTTGTCCTGAGACAAGCACCTTCATTTCTGTGGCCTTTTAGGCATCACTTGTTAAGACACCTACCGTTGAGTGGGCGTATTGTTACATACGAGTTTCCTCTCTATCTTTTCTCATCTCGTACAGCTTACAATGGTAATGTCTTACCTAATCAGAACTCTGACTTATATAGGTAGAATTCTTTTCCATCTCACCTCAGTCTTCTGCTCCGAGAAGTCTGAGGTAAGGTTTCTGGTTACTTACACTAGTTTCATGATATTAACTACATGTAGTCTTTGTTCCTAGGTTAGTTAGAATGTCAGTCTTCTGCTCCGAGAAGTCTGAGTCTTTGTTCCTAGCCTCACAGCAAAAGGGGGCACGACTTGGTGACCATGTGGTTCTGCAATTATGACCCAAGTGATCCCTCCACATTGGATCAGAGAACTATGACAAAAAAGCCATTGCTGGGACACCATGGGGTGTGAGGGTAGGATAAAGGGGACCGGCCCCAGGAGAACTGGCAAACATAACAGCCAACCAACTCAGACAAGTGAGCCCAATATTGATCTATTCAACTCAGAACTATTGTTCCTGTAGCTCTGCCACTCCATGTCTCTGATAGGCTTGCAATGCCAACTACGAGCAACCCCTGTCTGGCTGTTCTCTGCTAGACTTGCAATACCAACAACAAGTAGTCCTTGTTCAACATACAAGTGACAAACATTCAAGACTGCACCAGTGTGATGCTGGCCAATGATTCCCATTTCACAGTCAGTTACATAGTCTCAGGAAGACCTCTGAGGCTGGAACATCTCACGATTAGGGGTAACTGGACTGTCCTGAAGCATCCTTGAGGACAGTTGCCATGAGGCTTCAGACAAAGAACCTACCAGAGTATATGAATGCGATGCTGAAGTTACTGAGGACAATTGGTTCAATCTCTGCCTTCTGTCATGAGGTACTACACCCGCAGATGGGTCAGGCACATACATAGCTTTCACACCTTTGCCAGTTCCTACCAATGATATACGAACCTGTTAGCTTTCCAAACTTGCTCCTGTAAGGGTACACTTCACTCCGTGATCCATATTTGACATAATCTCAATGTATCCCACTGCTGTAGGAGATAGTCACTCTTACAACAGAGGACTCTGTTGGCGCCTTTGTGTCCCAGGTGTCACAAAGTCATGCAATTGCATCTGGAGTTAAGTCTCTTCATGTTAACATCAAGGCTGGTCTTGCATCCCTTTGAGCACTCCACTGATGTCTTGTGCTACTTTGGCACCTGGAAGACCTTGAACTTCATCTGGTTGGCCTGTCTCATTCGTCCTGGGTCCATGTCTTACGTTCTGCCAACTTCAATGACCTCAAAAACTTATCCACAAATGTGCCACACAGTGTTCTGTGTCACTTCCTCCCCAAAGCAATAAATGTGCAGCATTTACACCTACTCTCTTACTGTGGCAATCTGTGCCAATTGGATAATATTTCCTTCCCACACCTCACAGATGTAACTGCTGCAACAGCCTGTGTCATACCCCTCACCAATCAAGGACATGTGGAGTGTCTTAGTGTTGTAGACTTGGGGCCTGAGGGCACCACAGCATTCCCTTGCATGCTAAAGTCACTGGCCTCATCCACTTTGACACTAACCTTGTTACATATCAACTTTGATCTGAGTGACTGTGATATATTGAAGTGTATCAGTGAGGTCGCACCAAACCTAACTGCCCTCAAGCTGATTGAGAAGGAATCCCTTCCCCAGGTTCGTGTTTTTATTCATCGCAACATTGTATACTCTAATATATATACCAGGGCCGTTCTCTTCGTTCTCTTTGCCAGCATCGTCCTTGGAATGGTTCTTCTGAATGGCGGAATGATTTGAGACGTTTCCCTCGCCTCCACCGATTCTTATTGCGTACCCCCATCTCACTTGTGAGGACACCAGGTATCAAATGGGAAGAGTTGGATCTCCTCCAAGCCTGGACTTGTATCAAATCAATGCCTCATCCCAACCTGATGTACATCACACTCTGGTATCTGGTGGAGTCACCAAGCACCACGCCTAAATCTTGGAAGTGGGAGACCAGGAATGGCATAGATTGGGTCCTCCAGGTGCATGTAATCCCACCACAGTGGAATCAGTTCATATGACAGATAGTGTGCTTGAGCACAGATGTTGTGTTGATGTCACTGAAAAGGAGGTGGAGTTGCAGGGGAAGTCTATGTGTACAATACAGTGTTATGCAGTGAATGGATATTTTGAAGCAACCACAACATGGTTAGCAACATGCAAACTATAAGTACGTCCAACAACACGCTACAGAATGTGTACCAAAGGGTTTCAACACCAGTAAATACTCGGGAAGTGCTACCACCACTCCGGAATGTGCCATGGACAAAGGCTTGTGCAGTTTGCCAAAGAGAAACTCCTGAGCTGTTTGACCATGTGGAATACTGCACAATGCCAACACCCCTTCGCTATGAGCTGACTCGAAACCCTGACTGTGGTCGCAGAAGCACCATAACTGTGCTAGCATTCAGTCCCAAAGGACCCTACCTGGCTGCCAGCAATCTGGACAGCATTCTCTCAATTTGTTTGACATCTTCTGGTGAGACACTGTATGAAGTTCATGTGTCTGGTGGTGTGTCCTTGCTTTCCATACTATGGACTGCACACAACAAATGTCAATTGCTTTGTGGGTTGGGGAATGGTGTTGTCATTTTGGTAACAATTGCTACCTATGTGAGTGCAGCTTATGGTGCTTCCTGACTGACATTAACCATTATCTCAGGAGATTACTGTCACAGGCTTTCATACTCATGACAACCTTCCCATGGAATGCCTGAGCATTTCTGGAAGTACTGTTGTCACTGGCACCAAGTCAGAGGTCTCATTGTGGGATCATAGTGGTAGTAGTGCATATTGACCATTGCCTAGTAAAAAACTGATGAACCAAATCTGTTTTATGATGCACCAGACCGGTGGGTGTCTTGAGGGACTATCACACCACCTCCATCCATTGCAATGAACAGCAACTCCGAAGTCATTGTGACTTCGCTTCACTGGGCATGGACCAAGTACTCTGACAATACTTTATTGATTGCATACCTCCACCACAGTATTTTGTACTACACACCCTATTCCCTGTTACAATATTATTCTGACATTGGGTGTGTAGATTCTGGGATGTCAGGGAAGCCAAGATAGCACATTTTTTCCACCTTAAAATGCTGGTGTTGGTGCTTGGTTTCTATTGTATGTTCTGTCGATGACGTAGCTGCCCAGTGGTGCAATGCATATCTCCCCTGATGGGAACACACTAGTGGTCTCTAATCTCAATAGTGGTTTTGACATCTACTGCCTCAACAACTGTACTCTGGACAGATCCATCTTGCATCCCTGCCATGGCTGTAAAATCCCTGTTGCTTTTATTCATGGTGGATTTGCCATACTGAGTGGAAGTTCACTTGGTCAAGTGAGCATTTGGGATGTGAGCTCAAGAACGTTACTTCAAGTTCTCAAGCATGAAGGTAATTCTTGAGTATGTGCTATGAGAGTCCTGCTTATCATTGTATATTTGAAGCTGCAGGAGCAGTTCTTTCGATCACAGTGAAGATATTGGCACAATCTTTAGGTCGTCACACTAACTGACTCTTTAGGCATACATGGATTGGGAAAGTGACTGTTTCCTCATTGCCACTGGGACCATCACGAAAGAAACCAGTTAACCTGGAATATATCTGTGGCATGCAATGAAAGGTGAGCATGTTGCTGTAGGGAGTCTAGGCTCCCTGAGACTGCAAAGCACCTTCAGTGGCAATACTTACTTTCACCAATCACTCGATCACATGTCCCTTACAATCACGAGACAGCCTGTAAACACATCACCTGCCTTGTTTCCTTGTTGTCATGTGGCTACTGCTACCCCTATCACTGCCAACACCATTGCCACCTACTTAGGCACCTTCGCAAGTCCTGCTGACCCGTCACATGTCACTGTGACACCCTTGGCACCTTTTGTCTCTCTACAAGCACCGAGGCGGTCCTTGCCTTTAGATCCACCACCAGCACCCAGCGAGTGCTTCCACCACCCAGGCATGTGGTCTTACCGCCTCACCCTTACTTACCCTTGTTTCCTGCTTTTACCCATTTTCCCTACCTCTGTCGTCACTGCATGCATGCCTACCCTAGAGTTGGACTTTACATTTTTCTTACCTTGACATATGACAGATCTGAAATATGCCAAATTTTACCTTAGATACCACTGTCTTTACAATACAAAAGCTCAGGCTACTTAGAAAAATATACACTCACCTTTTGGTGTCACAGAGCGAGAACCTAAGAGTCCCCTTCGAGTCTAGAGAGCCTTCCCGAGCCATCTACAAGTTTACAAGAGTACCCCAAGTCCCAGAATTCCCTTTGCCACCACTTCACTGCCATCGAGTCCTAGCATCCCGAAAACCATCCTCCAAGCCTACTATTGCTGCTTACCGAGATCCAACGAGCTCTCAAGTCCCCCTTTTGTATAATTCCCACTTCACTGCCTAAAGTCCCCCCCTTCTGTCTCCTTCTGACTCAAGACCCCTTGGGACGAGCCTAGGTCTACCTACAGCTTTCCCCTCTTATTTCCCTTAGCACTCTTGCAAGAAGAGTCGCCCACATCGCTCTCATCTTTATTTGCATCTAGTTTGACAGAAATGGCAGTTCCAGGTCAAACCAGACAAGGAAGCATTGCAGGGCCCACAAGTTCCATATCAAAGGTATGTTAAGTCCTCCCCCACAAGTGGTGCATGACTAAGTGGACATAGCCAATCAATGCCAATATTGAATTACTCCTTATCATCCTTGGCTTCCTTGTCACATATATTACTAGGTACATCCTAGGCCTTCTGAGGGAAGAGAGCATTCTCCATCATACATTTTAGGCTGTAAATTTTCCTTTTGCATATTGCTACCTTACTACATCTAGTTTACATGCACAAAGGTCTGTCAGGAGTACTCATAATCGAATGTATGTAGGAATATGACTGGGTGATCAACTGGCTGGATGTGTGTGCAGGTACATGTACACAGGTACATCAGTACTGCTGACCTTCAGTTTTTAGGAAAAGAGAGAAAACAGAAAACATAAGATAATTACAAATATGGATGTTTTCTCATAGCTAGTGAGCTTGTGATCTTGTGTAGAGAGAACAGGGCCTTCATAACAATCTCATGTTGTCTGGATAATCTGAATGCTAGGATTTAGATCGTCCCCTTCTCCTCATCTCTCCTCCTTGTTCTCGAGATCTCTGCCTCACCCGACTCCATCTCGTTAAGCTCATGCATATACATTCGCAACTTTTGCTCTCCCACCACCTCCCTTTCACATCCTTTCTTTCTCATAGTGTGTGTGGTCATTCTGGTGGCCACTTCCTCTCCCACTTGCTCATTCACACATGCTCAGAAAACTGCTTGCCATGCTCTCCTTCTTGCACACAGTATCTCTTCGAGATGTGGTAATCACATGACCAATTGACCACCAAGCATCTGGTCACATGATACATCTACAGCTTGCTCGCTATGTGGCTTCCAGCAGTTTTCCCCCCACACCTGATAGATCGTTTTCCTCCTTCGATAGTCCTCAATGACCTACTGAAATTATCCTTACCTTTCTCCTATCACATTGCTCTCGACTGATTTCTCTCTCTCCTCTACTCCTGCTCATTGTTTCACACACTAGTTACAAAGGTGCTACATGAGTTTCTTCTTGGCCAGGAAGCCAGTGGAGCCCAAATATCTTAAACCCTACATGTCGGACATGGTTGAAATCATTTGTTCATGATTCATGAGTGTGCCTTCATTCTGTGTCTCCTCAGTGTCTTGGCAGTGTTCACCATGTGAACGACATGATATATACAGAACCAAGCGCTGGGAGGCTTCTTCGCATCCCTCTACTTCCAATCTGTCACAGTTCAGCTCTAAGTCTCCATCACAGGGTGGGGGGTGCTGATGCAGAATCTTGCTGTAGCAGAGATTTCAATCATTTGCTGTATTCACCTCTCTGTTCTCCAGGACACACTAGCCATCCCTGCTCTGTGCCTCACACTCACATGGATGCCATAACATGTGCCATCTCAGATCTCACCTTTGATTATCTTAACCTTTCATCTCAGATGGTTGCTACCACACAGTTTGAGTCTGGTGCAATGGCTGAATGAATTAGCCAGTGCCAATGCTGGAGGCTTTTTATAGCATTTTGGAAACCTAACCCATTCCTGTGCTCAGTGACCATGAAACAATCTGCTTGCATTCACCCTACATGACAATATATATTAATGTAACTCAAATGTAACTTGAACATTTTTGCTGCTGATTAATCATGGTCAAAATGACATAGCATGAAACTGAAGTTTCAGTGATGTGACATCTTAAGATCTTATTGCTGACCTGGACAATCCTGCATCGCACCTTGTGCACTCCTGTTGTTCAAACCTGATGCAGAAGGGTAGATTGTACTTGTGCACTTGCTGTGCTGTAGGGTGCAGGGAGCAGAGCTCCCAGTTGGAACACGACTCACAGCCAGTGATGGGCACATGGGTTTCCAAACCATTGTACTTCTGGCACAAGCAGTTAGACAACTTTTGCTTTGCAGATATCCCTGATCTGATGGTGGAGTCATTTGAAGGCATCCAGAGCCTAGGAAATGCTCCAGAGCACACTCTGTGACCTTCGAGTGTTGGCGTAGAGCCCCAGATACTGCAGGCTCCAAATGATCAATCAGTTCCATCGACCAATCACATGGTAGCTCTGGAAGCCACTGTGGATGAACTCAACCATCTTCTTATCATGATTAACCAGCAGATTCTATCCTTCTCAACATGCAGTCTGCTGGCTTTTTCCAGCCCACCAACTTCCCAATCTCTTGAGTTTGCAGCCTGCCAAGCTGTTGATTGCCTGGATGCTTGTACCCCTCAGTTAGATTCCTCATCCTCATCAAATGACACCATCCTGGCCCATGAAAGTCATATGTCAAATGCTTATTGGACTCTGTGTAAGATAGATGTACCGACCCCGCTCATCCAGCAATGTGACTTACTCCATACTCATATTCAGGAGGAGCTGAGAAGAATAGAGGAGATCAAAATCATGGAGTGGAATCGACAAGTCTGACTTCTCAGAGATGGCAATGTTCATCATCCAACAGGTGCTGTTAATGTTGATTCAGGTAATGTGGTTTGTGTAGTTTGGATGAAATGATGACTTACACACTGATAGGTGTATACTTCAGATGGAACCAAGAGCATGCTCACCTGGCTGCTGTTGCAGCTATGATCCTGGTGCTCGCTTTATCCCTACTCTGTGGAATCTCCCAGAAGCAGGTGGCTTTTGCTTTGGTGGTGCTCAAATTTATTGTGGATTTGCTCTGTGATGGAAGGGACATGCCTCTGGATCACAGGATGAGTCTGGATGACTTGCCAAAAGACTATAGGACCTTACTGAACCAATTTGACCTTGACCCATGGCTAAGGTCATTCGTATGCTGCCCATCCTGCTTCGCACGGTACAATGATACAACTGAAACTCCGGATCTTTGTGATTATTGTCGTGCACCTGATGTTCCCCCTTGCAAGTCAAATCTGTTCAGGTCAAGGATGATTAGAGGACACGATTTCAAGCGTCCCATCCGCAAGTATGTTCATCAGGACATGAAGCAATGGGTAGCTCATCTTCTCTCTAGGCCTGGTGTGGAGATGCTTATCGAGCTCAGCCAAAATGTGGGGCACTCTACCAAAGAAATTGGGGACATACACAATTCCCATGCTATACAGTCCCTGAGTGGCCCGGATGGGAAGCCCTTTCTCGTCTCTAATAGTGAGGAACTGCAGCTCATATTCTCCCTTTGTGTTGATGGATTCAATGCTTTTGGAAAGAGGATAGGTGGTGGTCCTGGATCAGTCACAGGCATATACATGGCCTGTTTGTCACTACCAATTGAAGAACATTTCAAACCAGAGAACATGTACCTTGTTGGTGTGGTTCCTGGCCCTCACAAGCCCTCTGAGGATGAGATTAACCACTTTCTGTGGCCACTGGTTGATGACCTATTAGACTTCTGGAAGGAAGGGGTGCAGTTTTCTCAGACTCATCTTCACCCTCCTGGTCAACTGGTTCGAGCAGCCCTCATACCTCTTGTCTGTGATGTTCCAGCTGCAAGACAAACAGGTGGGTTCGCAGCTCACAGTGCAACCTTGTTTTGCTCGCTTTGCTATCTTCCTGCTGATGAAATCGAGAATTTTGATGTGCAAACCTGGCCCCTTCACACTGCAGAAGTGCACTGACAGCATGCTACCACTTGGAAGAATGCCAAGACACTCGCTGAAAAGCATGAAATCACGAAGAACTTCAGCGTTCAGTACAGTGAACTGCTGTGTCTCCCATACTGGGATCCTATATTGTTCACTATCATTGAATCTATGCATGCATTTTTTCTCTGTATCTTACCGGAACACATCCATCGAGCATGGGGCATTAGCATAAAGGCACCATGTGGCAAAGGGCATTATGCTCCTGACTTCACTCCCCCAGAACCTCCCTCCACCAAAGAGCTCATTGTATCGCTGAAGATGTTGCAGCAGACTTGGGAAGTTCACAATACCCAAGATGCACTTGATTTACTCCACAAACTTAAACTGAATGTCCTATGGCAGTTATGCCAACAGTTCGATTTGCACCATGCAGGGTCCAGTTTAATCCTCAGTCATACACTTTTGGATTGGGTAGTGTTTTCTTCCCTGACCATAATCACTAGGCTAATATTGCTTCAGTATAGTGATTCTTGCAATGCTCACAATGAGGTTGAAGCTCATTTGAAGGCATTGATGGATGGGGCAGTTCAGTCAGACCACTCAGAAGCAAAGGATCAGAGCTCTGACACATCTTTGGATGTCCCCATTCATACTTTTCCTCCTACATATCATTGAACTCTGGTCATGGTGTATTTGATAGGGATCATTGACCTTGGACAGCATGTCCAATTCTGACTCAGAAGATGTTTTAGCTGAAAGGACACCAGTCAAACCTTGCCAGGCCGTAACAAAGGCCACAGAAAAGGTCTACAAAAGGCATCCAAGAAATGAACCTCTGACAGAGGAGGAAATGAAGGTTGCATGGAAACACTTACAAATGGCTAAGTCAACAGCAGCAATTGGAACTAATATTCGCATGCCAACGCTCTATGCTCTCTGTGAGGAGCTCAAGATACCAGTCAGTCAACCTGGACCAGGGAAATTTCCAACAAAGGCCACGTTATTAGGCTTGTTGGGAACCCAAGTTAGTTAATTAGTTATTCATGGTGTCATCTACTGACATTGCATAACAGCATGACCAGGGGACTCACAGTACACATGATGATCGTCAAATTACACCAGAGCCCTACTCTTGCAAATCTGTCATACATGGTGATTCAATCTTACCCAAGATCTGGAAGGATCAAGAACGCCTTCAGTTGCCCTCATTTCTCTCTCCTGGACCACTGAAATTTGGCTCTCAGAAATGGACTCTTGGTGCAGATGAATGGTGCTTGGTCAGCATGATACACCTGGTCATTACCCTCATATGACTGTGGGGTCTTGATACTGGCAGGAAAGGTCAAATGCTGGACAACTTCATGCATCTGATCACTGCCATTCACCTCGCCAACCTGAGGTCGATATCAAGCCAAGATATTGCAGATTACACCTTTCACATGAATAGCTACCTTCGTGGGTTTGCAGAACTGTACAAAGAGGCCAAGATACAACCTACTCATTGCCTCTCACTTCACTTTGGCACCCTTCTAACTCGCTTTGGCCCAGTGCACAGCTGGAGGGCTTGGTCCTTTGAGCGTTATAACTATGTATTACAAAACATAGAAACAAACAGGAGATTCAGTGTGAAACTTTCATTAAAGGAACATCACACCTATTTGACATTATGATAGGCGAGTTGGAACTGTCATTTATGAGGGATGCTTGTAGGGCATCCAACCTTGCAGCATACATTCTCAGTGGCCAAATTCCAGGTGTCCTGGACAAACTCTGGTGTGCATTCCAGCAGACTTTCCATTCAGATATCCATGGGACATGCTTGCATGACATCCTGGCTTTTGGCCGATCTTCGGGGACTCGAGCTCACCTGCATCGCTTGGCTGTGGTAGGAAGGCAGGCAAATGAAGATAACAAATACATACAACTTGCAATGGAGTACCTTGGTACTTGCAATTTATCCTGTATGTGTCAATGGCGCCTGCAAAGCATTAAGGTACTCACTCTACACATGCTGCAGCAGTGTCATTCTGTACCAAACTTCAGTGAGAAGGCATGGTATTCCAGGCAGCAGCACAGTCTCCAAGAGACACTAATGTGATTGTTTGGGATAAGCATTCTAGAGAGAAGTGCACTGCAGCTCGCATTCTAGCCCTCTTTACAGACACTACTGCTACAACCAGTCCAACACCATCGTTTGCCATTATCGAGCAGCATGTGGAATTGAGTCAGAAAGACCAAGAGCTAGATCCATACCAGCATTTCAGATTCCCCATAGCAGGAGCCCTTTATTATGACAAGTTTTATCCCCCAGAAGTCATTGGCTCGAACAAACTCATGACACAGTTTGCTAAGACAGTTTTCATACATGAACCCTTGAATGCTGAGGTTGCACACGTCCTCCCAATTTTCAAGGTATTTCTACATTCAATAACTAGTCACCTACTTACACCTGACAGACAATTCACTTGGCAGTCGAACAACACCTCAACAGAAGCATGAGCGACCACAGTGAGGATGAAGATGGGTAGAATAAAGCTCAGTAGATACTGGCCATCAAAGGAATCCAATTTTTTGGTCTCCCCTACTACTCACTATAGCCATGTATAACACACAAGGTTCATATCCTGAGTTAATTGGCAGATAGCCTGACCCCGACATGTCAGAAGGCAGCTGGCCAAGCATGCCTCAAGCTATCTATCCAGTAATTCAGTGTACTGTCAACTAGCAAGAATGGAAACTTACCATTTTGGCTTCAACAACACTGTTTGCACCTGCATGCCCACTCAAAGACACGTGCACCTCTGCCTTCCAGTGTGCCCATTTGCACTGCCCCTTCCCTTATCCTTGTGGGGTGATGGCCACTCATATTGATTGTGAATTTACTGATCATCATTCCACCTTCATACCAGCAGAAGACCCATCCTGTCCATGTGGTGAACCCATGCAGACCCAAGAACACATCATCGCATTATGCCCCTTGTTCGAAAACAGCTGAAGTATCCTTCACACTGTGTCAAAAGACCTTATCATCTCAGATGTTTTAGGGACGAAGAAAGGGGTAGAAGCCCTCGTCAAATTCCTAATTTAAACGAGGCCAATGCCTTCAAAAATGGAATGGAAGTGACCCCAACCATGCTGACCTGCTACCACCAGCATCGTCAGTTGACCTGGTGATACAGTCCAGATTTGCTGCTAGTCCAACTACGTGCTAGAAGGCATATGACCCCATGAGTCCAGATTGGCTATAAACATACCCCTCTTGGAGCATGCTCTGGACCTTCATTGTCCACATTATTAACATATCTTAAAATTTGAGGGGATGTTTCCTGTTGTATATATCTACACACATACGATTTTCCAAGTCCATCCAATAAGTATTGAAAGTGCTAGAAGGAAGCTGAGTTCCTTGGACCATGGGAAAGTGGCCGAAGAGTTTAGGAGACTTGCAAATCTGAAGCCCACTGCAAGGGGGCTATTTTGCTTGGTAAACCCACCATCTCCCCCTACCTCTGAACTTGTACACGTGATTTCTCGCGAACCGTCGCGCCAAATCTCTCGCAAATTTCAGGCCTAGGACTAATCGAAGAGACCTTTCCAGAGGTATGTTTTTTGTCGCGTTTGATTCAGCACTTCCCGAGATATTGCCCATTTTCTAGTGGAAGGTACTGTACAACGAATTTTGACATAACTTGTCATTGGGTGCACCTTTTTCCTTATTTCAGCGTTCTCCCATCTCCCTTTTATTCACTCTACCACGTCTGGAGGTCTCATAGATTTTCACTGAGCAGTTGTGCCTTGACACACTACCTCCCCCTACCTCTGAACTTGTACACGCGATTTCTCACGACCCGTCGTGCCAAATCTCTCGCAAATTTCAGGCCTAGGACTACTAGAAGAGACCTTTCCAGCGGTGTGTTTTTTGTCGCGTTTGCTTCAGCACTTCCTGAGATATTGCCCATTTTCTAGTGGAAGGTACTGTACAACGAATTTTGACATAACTCGTCATCGGGTGCGCCGTTTTTCTTATTTCAGCATTCTCCCATCTCCCCTTGATTCCATCTACCACATCTGGAGGTCTCGTAGATTTCCGCTGAGCAGTTGTGCCTCGACACACTACCTCTCCCCCTGCCTCGAGCTCACACCACATTTTCTCCTTAACCATTGCACTCAACCTCGCGGTTTTCTACAAGGTGATTCTACTTGAATATACCTTCAAGCTGATATATTTTTTGTCACTATTGCACTGGCATGTCTGGAGATATTGCCTTTCTTCTGGAGAAAGGCCCTGCATGAGGAAATTTGGAATATATTGGGACTGGTGTGCTATATTTTCTCTAATTCTTCATTAGTCCAACTCTCCCAGATGCTCCATATCATGTCCTAGAGTTTTTTTTTATAGTTTTTCCCAGTGCACACTGAATACAACTCATGTAGAAATACCTTGTAGTAAATATCATTTTTGCACTGGTAAGCCATGCCTGAGCCAACAGCCCCAGCTTTGGGGCCAAGCCAAGCCCTCATACTGGGCTTGTTGTGCTTCATGGCCTGGCTTGAGGCTTCCTTGGCCCCAAGCCCTCAGAAGCTGGACTGGGAAAATACTATGTGCATTTTTGTCTCCCTTAGTATACATACATACTCACTATGGTAATAAACACTGTGATTACAGGTTAAATATACACTGATGTCCAGATGAAACAAGCTAAAGAAAATTGTTTATCTGACTTTGGGATATTTTCTTTGTGCTCTATGACTGGTGCACTCCATGAGGGGCATTGGTTGTTTGGTTTGACTCTCTGTCCCTCCTCCCCCCATTTTATATGCCACATTCCACCTCTGTTCTTTTCCACTGAATCTCTTGCAAATTGGGATTTCTTCTTCAACTTGCTGAGGGCTTTCTATTGCTCCATCTTATGTCACTGCTGCATTTAACTATTGAGGAGATGTAGCCAATTTTGCACACACAGTTCTTGGGGGACCCTCTAGCAGATATCTTGGGATTAGGTGTGCATACTCCCCCAGTTCTTTGTTCTTCATGTTCTCCACATGTCCCCTCACTGTGTCCTCATATCTTATAGCATTTTCCCTGGTTATTGTTCATTGGAATGTAGTCATCCTTCCCCCCACTGTATTTGCTATGTATGCCCCCCATTTTCCTGCCAAATCTTTCTATTTTTTCAGACATGACTCTACTCAACATCACCTATCAGACAACACTGAAGATGCAGGCCAACCCATAGAGTGTTGGTTTTTGCCCTGTACCTTGTTCATTTTCATGCCAAATGTTTCACTTTTTTGCATATCCATCCTACCTCCAGGCACCTTACTGATGATATACACCACATCCCAGTACCCCCCTCCAATTGTGAAATATCTCTTTTTTCATGTGCAATTCCCATTTGTGCATCATATCCCATCAGTCTCCTCTCTACTCTTGGGTCATTTACCCATCATATTTTAGATGTATGAAATGGATATAACTGGCTACAGTCCATTTGGGGCAATACAATTTTCTTTGGAGTTGTCACTCTCAAGTTATGCCTGTAGATGGGATGTTCCATCATAGCCTATGAGGCTGTCATGGGACATCCCACTTGCCCTGAGAGGTGTAGATGGGATGTCCCATCAGAGCCTATGAGTTGTCATGGGATATCCCATTTGCCTTCAGAGATGTAGATGGGATGTCCCACATTAGCCTCTAAAGCTGTTATGGGACATCCCACTTGCCCTGAGACATGTAGATAGGGCATCCCATCATAGCCTATGATGGTGGTGGGAGTCACCTCTCAGCAGCTTCAGACTGAGGGTATGTGGTGACTGTGAATATTCCCTTTGGAAGATGGGATCATCACACACAATGTTATCCATGCTGTGTTTGTACCAGACTGGAGGCTGATGATTCAATGTGGGGTAAATGGGACATCATTTGTGGTAGTGAAATGAAGGCCAGTGTTCAACCAGGTAGGGACTTTCTGTGAGAGAGAAATCAGTTATTTTAATGCAGTGGGTGGTTTGTATGTCATTTTGTGATCCACTGTGGCACAGTACCATAAATGGTTGTGTTGAAATCTATGTCCAGCCTCTCTCTCGCTTTGTCCATCAATATGTGAAGGAGAAGCTGGCTCTCATACTACAAAAGACTGGGTTTCACACAAAACAACCATTTTCAACACTTCAGTCACCCCCTCTTGAGGACCTATTAGGTTGACATATTTCTACAGATGTTTATACCTAATAGGTATCAACTTCTTCTGTATTCCCACATGCCACTGGCATAGGCAGGGCTTGGAGATTTCCCAGGAGCTCACATGCCAAGGGGGGGAAAGTCCATTTGCCCCATCACCATACAGGGTGCCTGGGGTCCCAAAGGGACTTTCCCCACAAACCCTGACAATTTGGAGGTTTCCCAGGTTAAAATAGCCCACTTCCAAGGGAGAATTTGGGGATTTCCCAGGTGAAAATAGACCACTTCCAAGGGAAGTTTGGGGATTTCCCAGGATAAAATAGACCACTTCCAAGGGAAGTTTGGGGATTTCCCAGGGTAAAATAGACCACTTCCAAGGGAAGGTTTGGGGATTTCCCAGGGTAAAATGGACCACTTCCAAGGGGGGATTTGGAGATTTCCCAGGGTAAAATAGACCACTTCCATGGGTATTTTTGGGTATTGTCTAGGGTAAATAGACTGCTTCCAAGGGTGTGGGATTCCCTAAATGAGAGGTTGGGAATTCCCCCTGGTGGTGGGGATTCCCTAAATTTAAGATCAGGCATTCTCCAAATGTGAAATTGGGAATTCCCCCAGGGTGGTGGGAGTTCCCTAAATGCAAAGTTGGGAATTCCCCCAGGGTGGTGGGAATTCCCTAAGTGCAAGGTTGGGAATTCCCCCATGGTGGTGGGAATTCCCTAAATGCAAGATTGGGAATTCCCCAAGGGTGGTGGGAATCCCCTCCATGCAAGATTGGGAATTCCCCCAGGGTGGTGGGAATTCCCTCCATGCAAGATTGGGAATTCCCCCAGGGTGGTGGGAACACTTCAGTCAACCACCTATGGGGACCTATTAGGTCTATATATTCTTATAGATGTATTGGCCTAATAGGTTTCAACTGGTTGGGAATACACTCACAGTGTCACAACATGGTTAGCAGTCTTTAGGTCGGGTTTAAAGGTTGTGGAAAATGTGAAGGGAGTATTTGAAGTCTAGTTTGACATTCACACAGTGCTAAGACTTGAAGTGTCACTGAAGGAAAAAATGGCAGCTAAAACTTCAAATACCTATGGACGTACAGCTGCATCCTGAACATTAATCTAAATATGATGTATAGGCCAAGAAACAGTGTACATTTAAATATCAAGTATTCCCTTCAAATATAAAATCTGCTCATACTTCAAGTTTTTCCAGCACCCAAACGATGGCCTATATTCGGAATATAGACAAACAATAAGATGCACATTTGTTCTTAAACTTTAAAATAACAAAAAAATACATGTCCAACTTTGAAATATAATCTGTGGACACTACTGAATGCCTGACAATTGCCTGCTCACTGCTCATGCATCATGCAAGCAGTGTCATCACTCAGGTTGTGACATTGGTCCACAAATCAAAATGAACAGTATATCTGTAAGGAGCGAATACATAGGCTGTCCTATGCTGTCCTATGCTACAACAACTTTCAGTATCTTTGTAAAAAATACCTAGGGATGTTTATGGCTGGCTGTCTTATGCTATGACGACTTTCATCCAAGAGAACATTTGTTGGGGAATGTTGAGTGCCTCGATCTGACATTTGGTGAGCTGTGCAAACCAGGCCCCATTATACAATGTGAGGGGTAAGGCTTTCACTGCATCATGTGTGGTCAATGGATTGTCTGGTGAGCATTTACAAGTGAGAGGCTTGGAACCTTGAGGAGAGAAGATATCAGTGTCAAGAAGACGTTGGAAATCTACTATTTCCAGTTCCTGGTCTATGTTCCTGCACCATGGCATGTTCTTCACATGGAGGACATCCTCCACCCCATTCTCCACTGAGCTCTCTTCAGAGCTCATACCATGTTCACCTAACATCTTGATGAGGCTTCAGAGCCACTTCCAGCTCTGCAGATCATCATCTTGCACTTCAGACTTTGACTTGACCATTTCATCGAGTACCATGACCCTGCAGTGATATTTCTGACCCACAAGTGCAGATATTAGTAGAGGATCATGTCTCAACTGCAAACTTATGTTCTGGCGATGGTTGGCTTGCCTGCTGTCCTTCCCCATTTGTATTATTCCTTCAACCAAATGCACCTCAGTCTCAGTAGGTGTTTCCAAGACACCTTTGGATGTCAGTTTAGGTTGCACATTTCTCCACACCATCCGCAGTCACTTGTAACATTCCTGAAGTATCTCCATAATATAATTGTTGCCTCTTTTGATTGGCCAGTTCTTTTCCTTGCAGCATGCTTGGAGCTCTTGACAGAGCAGTTTGAGAATATAAGTATTCCATGGTGATGAGTAATTCTGGGTGAGGTCAAACAAGAGATTGTTTTGGTCTGGTCCAAATCCATCCTCATACTCATAAGCATGGATGTCTTCTGCTGTGGCTGGGTGGTGCATGATGAAGTCGAGGTCTTGGGTAATTCCTAGCTTCTCCTTGAAGAGGTGATGAACCACTGCCTGACAATAATGGTTTGAGTAGGGTGGGTAGATGAACAGGCCAACAACATACCAATATGAAATCCCAGTGAACAGCAGGTTCACTCTCCTTCTCAAGCTTGACCTCTTCATCCTCACAGACTCAGCGATGGTGACTTCACCTTCCACTTCGGCTGGGAATCATCTTTCTGTTGGCAAGGACATTATGAAGTGCTGCCTCTACTCCCCTGGTCACCACTTCCACCATTGCTGAGATAGGAACCATATTGCTGCTGCCTCCACTCAGCTCACCCCCCTCAACAGGGCTTGTCTGTCTCTCTCCTGGTGATCCTCCATTTCCTTCATTTCCTATGTCCTCCTGTATCTAGATGTCAGACATCAAAAGCATACATTGAAAAGGGTGATTGTGACTTACATCAACAGCAACTCCAATGAGACGAGTTTGTGTTGAGATGCACTGGGCTTGCCTAATCCTTTTAATAGCATCGAGAGAAGGGGTACTGGTTTGTGGAAATTGAGCTGGTCGAGAGGGCCAAGAAGGATTAGCAGCAGGCAGGAAGGGTCATGAGGAAGGTGATGTAGGATGCCCTTCTCAGCAATCCATTGGATCTCCATCAGGCTGGGGTGTAGTAGTATGAACTTTTCTCATGCAATGGTGTTGTTGCTCAAAGTTTGCCATCTCTCTCTCCTTCTCTGCCTGACAAGTTGTATTAGTCACCACCTGGTTTTGAGCCACTCATTCCCCACACACCTGCAATGATTCCCTCAACCATGTGACCTCTTGCTTGAGTTTTGCCATTTCCCTCTCCTTCTCTGCCTGATGAGTGCATTAGTGGCTGCCTGGTTTTGAGCTTTTTGTTTCCTACACACCTGAAATGATTCTCTCAACCTTGTGACTTCTTGCACATGAGCCTCAAGGTTGGCTGCTTGACTGGTTGACATTTTCTCCATCTGGGATTGGAGTTTGAGCTAGAGGTAAAATGTCAATGTCATCTCAATGTAGTTGTCTAGAGCAAATACATACCTTGAGTTGCCTTTGAAACTCTTCAAGTTGTGAATGGTTCTGTTGCATAGCCAGTTGCTGCTCATTGTAAAGTTGTTCTTGATGTGCTGCACATTCTTTTGCATGAGTCTGTTCCAGCCCCAGGTGTAACTTGGTATAACATCTGAATGGATTGGCTATGGGCCATACCTCAAGCTCAGCATGCAGCGATGTCAACTCAGTCTCCCTCTCCTGGAGAACTGTCTCCATCTCACCAAGTGCATCCTTCTGCACCTGGAAGTCTTTCATGACACTGTTCAAAGCCATATGATGGAGGTCTTCATATTGCTGTTGGAGAATGCATTGTTGCTCTTGGAAACTCTGTCAGGGTAGGTTAGAAACACAAGGGTGGTTGTTCCCCATCTACACACCTCTCCTTGATATTGCAGTTTGGTTTTCAGCTCTCAGATACATTCTCCTTGGTAGTAAAGCTGCTTTTGCAAGGACATAGAAAAGTCTTCTTCTTTGTGACAACATTTGTCAACTGAAGAAGTTGGTTGCAAGTTCTGTCAGACAGGTCAGCAAATGAGCAGTGATAAATCTGAGGAGTGTCCTTGCCCATTTAGAAGTCAGTGATCCCACTGTCATGCCACCAGTGGCATTGCATTTGGCTTCTGTCACTACTGCCATGCCAATAGAGGTTAGTGCTCCCAATGTTGTGCCACCAGCAGCACTGCAACTGTTCCCCACTACCACCCCCATGCTAACAGTGGCATCATAGTCACCTACAGGATGATGAACATCACCTGCTCGGTCAGCGGCATCATCTGGCATTGGCCTCTTGCTGACCACATCCATTTGGCTGCTGTTGTCATTGAATAAGGTGCTCTCGGGTATCATCTGTATATCCTCAAGTCCTCAGGTGGTGTGCAGAGACAATGAACTTGACTCTATGCTTGAAGATGAGTTGTAGTATGCACCAGAATCCACCAGGCATGTCAAACATGGGGTAACCTTGATCCTTGTCCATTGTAAAGATATATCACCACACAGTGCCACCTTCAAACAAAAAGGAAAAGAAAAAATGGAGATGGCACACCAGTTGATCAGGAGTATGCATGGTAATTACAACTTCAACACTCGAATTATTGTTCTTATTGTCATGATTGTTGTGATAAAAGTGGCTAGTCTAGGTCTGGAGAGTCAGTATATGAGGAAAGATATATGGTCACCCACTCACATCACCTGCTTACATCGCCCACTCACTGTATCACATATTGTCTTCAGTGCTGGACACCTGTTGTTCCTTTACTAAACTGCTATACCCACTGCTCAGGACATTCTCCATGGTGAATTCCCATGTGTATATCCTGCCTTCCTCATCAGTAAGTCCTGGAATGAAATGATGAGAGCAAATAGTCGCCTGACCTTGGCTTAGATGGCTGAGCTTCACCTGAAGTGTAGGCTATACTCCTCCACATGGTCCCACCCATGCCAAGTGACAATGCCCATGCATTGTGCTGACTCATCGCAAACAGTGATGGCAAGCAGGTTTCTGATTGCAGAGAGTTTATTCCAGGAACCCTGCCTACAGCCATACATTCACAACTGCAAAGTTACTATCATCAAGGGATGACATACTTATTGATTCTGCATTTTCTTCAAGTGACACTGTCATCTTCGCCCAAACCTGCTGTTGAGCAGGGATGAAAATGAATTCCAGGGTGATGCTGTCATAATGAGAGTTGGCACAAGGTCTGTAGTCAATATGCGACCCAGAGATGCTGCCCTTGCAGACTACATGATGCCCTGGTTAGTAATGAGTTGACCTTGAAAATCTTTACTAATCTCACTCACAGCTTTGCACAGTATGTCAAGGGGTTGCAAAGGTCCAAGCCACCTCATTCACTCACCTTTGTGAAACCTCTGAACCTGCACATGAGTGCACATATCCAGCAGTTGCAGGGATGTACTTGAAGCCCAGGGCTGGTTACAGTAGTATACATATGTATGTTGACCATATGTATGTATGTATGCTGTATGTATGTGTATGTATGTATGCTGTGTATGTATGTATGCTGTGTATGTATGTATGCTGTGTATGTATGTATGCTGTGTATGTATGTATGCCATGTATGTATGTTGACCAAGCAATTGTGGAGATGTCTTTGTGTAAATGATGGTAGTCATGATTTTTACCAATTACAGTCTCGCTCACTGGCATCAGACCAGCTGTCAGCCAGTCAGACTCAACAGCCTCTGAGAATCGCTCCTCTCCTCCCCTCCAGCAGCACCTGCTACAACCCTTAAAATCTCAGGTCTCCTCACAGCCAAAGAAGACCCACTGTGCATGAAGGCCACCAAGGTAAAGGGTGGCAGTCTCACTCATGGCACCAGTCACATCAGACCAGCCATCATCAATCGGTCAGACTCGGCAGCCAGCAAGAACCACTCCTCTCCTCCCTCCCAACAACCCCCACTGCCACATCCCTCAAAACCAGCCCCTCAGCCTAAGCTGTGCACAGTCATCGACCAGGGTCCCATCCCCTTGTACTGCTCTGACAAGTGCAGGCTCAAGGATCTCTCCAGGCTCGATGGTGCCCTTTCTATTGATTACAACCCCAATAGCACCTCCACACCCCTCTCACCCATGCCACACAACTCTTCTGACCACTCGGTGCAGTGCAAGTCTGAGGACAAGTCCAACAGCTTTGTATCCTTCTCTCTTGATTCCCACTCCTCTTCCTCTGATTCAGGTCCTGTGTCTCCCAGTCTGACTACCCTCTCTGCCATCTATGGATTCCCCCCTTTGCCTCCCATGCCACCCATTCTACCCACATCAGCCAAGCCCTCCCCACTGGAACCTCAACATCTCCATGATTACCAAAGTGGTGTAATGATGTCTGCAAAGTGTATCCAAGCTGCCCTCTGTGCTCCCCAATCAACAAAACACCCCTGGCTCAATGAGCCATAGCCACCTCATAAACCAATCCCTGGTTGGACCGATGGCAGCCAAAACTGGCATGAATCCATATACAGTTTCTCACCCCATTCCTCTTCCATAGTCACCCCTGGCTTGGAGACAAAGCCTTGTCCTGTCGCAGTGTCCAATGGTCCATGAGCAACCTTGACATGTGTAAATCATCCAGCTCACTACCTTGCTCAAGTCAGTCAGAGGCAGACCAACTCAATGTGAAGGTACTCCCTCTCTCGCATTGTCCTGAATCTTGCACCTCCAGCTTCACACCTTCCATGTTGTGTCCCAGTCAATCCCTTCTGCCCCTTTCTCCCTCCTCCATGACATTGACATCGATGTCAACATGTCACTGTCACGATAATCTTCTTGCAAAGGTGGGTGGTTGCTTGCTTGTTCTCAATGTCACCATTCCTCCTCACCATAGTTCCAGTCAGAGCATGTCCTCATGCATTAGCAGTCCACTTAGCTGATACCCCAGCGAAGTTAGTGAGGACAGCATGCTTAATGAGGAGTGCAGTAGTTCTGATTCAGTCCCCTCACAACCATCTGTATCAGGTACATGGCATAGCATATACACTCATGGAACATTGTGTGTTCATTGGACTCATACTTAGCACACTTGTGGTCATATAACAATGTCAGGGGTGAAGTGGAGGCAGAAGTTGGGCTGCAGGTCAAACATCCTTTTCTTTTTGCAGGAAAGGAGGCTGGTTGTGAGCAATGGCAATGCTGATCGATGTGACTCGAAGCAAGGATATCCTCTATAACCCCAGATTCTTTCTGCAGTTTGACAATGGTCAAAACAACAACACGTACTTGTGATTTTATTCAGCTGTAACTCTCCTCTCTGCCTCATGTATCATGATAATTAAGGATCCTAATGACTTCATTGATGCTCATGCTCTATTCTTCAATGGTACTCATACCCTTCCAACTGTGCAGGGCTCAAATATGTTTGTGTATACCCTGTCCACTCTATGATTTCTTATTCACAGATGAGTCATGTATTGTGCCTCATGAACACTCCCATTCATCATATGCACCCATGCTTGACCCATGTGCCCCATCAATTGACTCTATACATTACAAATGCTATTTGGCATGCAGTGGCATTTTGGTATGTCACTCCCTCTCTCTAGGTGTGAGCAGTGGTGAGGCATCTGGAGAACAGGCATAGATTTCAGTTAACAGGCACTCAGTGGGTATTTCATGATGCAAGAGGAATGACATGTAGTATGAAGTCAGAGTCATCTACCAGTACCACAGACAATCATCAGTTACTTCTGTAGTGAGGAAATGAGTAATGAAGCATCAGGAAAAGTAGCTGACACACAGGTGTCTTTGCCTTCTTTTTCTTGCCAGCAGCCATCTTGGTTTCTTGCCACCTCATGTGGCTGGATGTGTACTTCAGTCACATCATAATTATATCATTTACTGGCCAGCAGTTACTGTAGTCTTCGAGGTCCAGAAACTTGTCAACAGCCTTGACAATGTAAGAATGTATTGAGATGAACACTGTAGAGCAGACAACAGCCTACCTTTTGGTGGACAACCTTGAGAAGGGCAGGGTCTTGCACAGATAGACACTTCATGGTGTCAAGATGCTCATTGATAAGAGCATGCATGTGCTTCTAAACCACATGAAGGTTAGTCAAGTCATGGTGAGGTACTGATGGTATGGGAAACCTTGAACTTTGAGTATGCCTTCTGATTCCAATCTAGTGCGGTTTCAAGTGTGTAACCACCTCTTCTGGGATGTCCAGGTTCTCCAGGGGGGTTGGGGATCTTCAATGCCTCTGCTGACTGCATGCTTGAGGTCGACTCATCATCTGAAGAGCCTGCTCTCTCCTCCTCTGATGAGTTGCTAGGAGTACTAGATGCAGAACAAGCCTGCAAGGGTGCTCTCTTCAGGTAAGGGGATCCAAGTCATGTGGCCATCTTAGAAGACACAGTGAACTCAGGGGCCAGAGCAGACTTCTGGGACCATGCTTGAACTTCAGAGACACGAACCTTCTTCAATGAGAGCATATGGGCCAGGGTGAGGACTTCATCAGTGAGTAGGCCAGAGCTCTTCAAATTAGATGTCCTTCCAAAGAGCTCAAGTTGGTCAGTAAGCATAGTAGGAAATGGTGGAGGTGCCACTGAGTCATTGTTGTAGAATGGTGTGATGCTCTTAATCGCAGAAGGCATGGTTGGCGAGTATGATAGCTGGCAGTTGATTGGCTTAGTGAAATGGTGGGTGGCATTTAACACACTCACAATAACAATTAACTTCTGTACATGGTCACCTGATCCAAAGTCTCAAGCAGTTAAAGTAAATGAATATTCACCCAACAAAAGTCATCATGGCTGCGAAACATCTGGTCACCTAACTAAAAGCTCTAGAGGTGAAAGTAGTACACTCCCAACAATAATACATACACCTAACAAAAGTTGTCATGGAGTGTGGCACTCAACAAAAAGCCATAGGATCGAACAAAAACATGCTGCAGCCCCCTAGAATACAATAGTGTACCCTTGGTATTTATAATCAAGAGCCAGGAAATCCTAGGACCTTCACACAACATGTTCTCTGCTATTTTTATGAGATCACCACAGCACTACAGGAATGTGGCATCTTTTACTACATGTGCTGCATCAGTCCATGCCCTCGCTTTATCAAATGATGGCAACATTCTTGCTAGCAGAGGTAAGATCCTCAAATTGATGCCTGCACTGAATTAAGGTAGGATCTAGGTACCGATGGCATCAAACTTTGGAATATCAAATCATGCAGAGAACTTACATGTGCCAATCACAAGTCCTATGGTGCAATTAGTTGTGTGACCTGGATCAAAACAAAGCATAGTTCCATGGAAACACTTTGCTATGGTACAGGAATGGGCTATCTGGTATTCATGCGACCAAATCCAGTTGACATGAGTGTGGTGCAGTTTGAACATGGGAGAGTCATATCTAAATTTTAAAAAGAATCACTTTCAGGAGATAACTGCATGATGACTAGGGACTGGGCTTGAAATTACCTGTGTGGCATGGGATGCATCATGGATTGATGCTGGAGTGCAGATTGCAATTGGGATGCATGACAACGTTGTTCAAGTGCTACTGCTCAACTCCAATTCACAACTCCAGTCAGTATTTGCAGGGTGGCTCGAACATACAGTACCAAAGTCGGTCACCTTCACGCAGTGCAGGAACATCTATATCTTCAGCTTATATGATGGTAATGTGTAAGCAAGATATGAAGTTGGTCACAATGATTATCACTCACATCATGGCTGTAGTGTCAAGATGAATGCCACTGATGGGATCATTCTTAGTGAACACTGCTATGACTCTGTGATGTATGCACTATTCTGTCCACTTATTGAATGCTTGTCCCACCAGGATTGCAGAGGTTGTGCAGTGGTTAGTCTGAAAAAGGAACTCATAGTAATTGACAATGCTATGAATGGATTCACCTTGTATCTGTTGGACCATGAAGATCTGATCCAGTACTTTGTCACAGAGCCACAAAGTGTTCCCATACCCAAACAAGTTGTGTTCAGAGAAGAGTCAAAAATTATTGTTGGGGGTAGTGACAATGGCAGCGTGTACCTGTTTGAAAGAAGGACTGGGCAGATGCTGGCAAAGCTCACCCACTCAAAAATGGGTTTAGTCCAAACAATTACTGTACATCGTGATATATTTGCATTCTTCTTACCTTAACACCTGCCAGACACATGATGTTGGGGGCTCCTGCATCATTGCGAGTGCTTCACCTGCATCAGGTCATAAGAAATCACTTATCCAGGTTTGGACTCACCAGTACACTTCTTATAAATCGACTGCAAGGCCAGAATGTCAGCAAGCATTGAAGTCGACCATCTTTGCCTTCCTTTTAGTGCTGGGAGTCCTTGGATTCAGTTTACAGATGGTATGGTTGAAGTTACTATTAGAGAAAGAAGTCACACTAACATGATACCAGAACTTACTTGGTGTGATGCTTATTCATATCCTGCAAGTCACCTACTGGTGTTCCTGCCTTCCAGTGCAGAAGCCAGTTCACATGCTGATGCCCCCACCTCCACCTGTGGACTTGAGTGATATGGAGAGTGACATGGAGATGTTGAAGGAGTTAGCAATGCAGTTGGTGGATCTAGCAAAGGGGGTGTACAAGATCAATTATGAAGGTGCTAGCAAGGATGCGACAAGGGACTGGCCAAGTGGGTACAAGGAGATTGTAAAGTTTCTTGCTTCTCATTCACTTGTATACTTAGTCACTCGAATATAAACACAACCGGTGTTATATTTGAGTGTGTAAAGTATGGTAAAAAAGAAGTGCTTCTACTTATGTAACAGGCGCCCGTTTATATACGGGCGCCCTTGTTTACATAATATACCTACAAATAATACTGGAGTTCAATCATTAATGAACTCCACACTTGCTTAAGTGTAGTAGTCTAGGGCATCCTTACACCCTCCCCCTGAAGAATCCCAGACAGGTTCTTCCAAACTAAACACAATCACGAATATACTGATATTTCTATTCTATGATCACACATGTACAGTGCACAAGTGTGAGACATCGGAGAGCTACGGTGAGATGACTGGCCAGAGATTAGCCAGTCTGCAACGATATGCGGAAGTATGTGGTTGAGACAGGGTTTTATATAATACCGGGCCCCCTACATGGGGGCAGGACCTTCATCATCAACATCCATGCCTTGCCTCCTGGTGGTACCCATGCTCGGGACATCAGATTCCCAGTCGTCAAACTCAGAGGCAGCCATCACTCCTCCCACTACCTCAACACCACTCAGTGAGTGTGGGGTAGCAGGGACAGGTTCGACGGCATGGAAGTCCGGGAGCCCTAGTTCCCGAGCACGATCCAGATAATATTCGAGAGGTCACTGCTTGGCCAGGCGATCCATGTCACCACCCTGCTCGTAGTCGCCTCGCATCAGACCATCATGGACCTGACACCCCTTTTCATGGAGCATGTCGCTCTTGTCTTGCAGAAAGCAGACACTCCAGGAGTACAGATCGTCAGCTTCCTGGAAACTCAGCCCGTTCCTGGTGAGGAAATGGGCTATGTCAGCAGGGGATGGGGCAACATCTTTACGAAGGTCCCAATTGCTTCAGGCACCCAGGATGATGGACAGTCCCTCATTTTCCACTATGGCTCGGTACTGGCCAGCAACAGCGAACAGGTGAGCAAAGTTGCAGCGCCACCCATGCCGATTGGAATCGTATCGGAACCGGGGTGCGAAATACCCTTCCAGGACAAAGCCTCTGATTCTTCGAATCAGAGTCACTTCCTTATCCTTGGCATACTCTTCGATGGGACCTGCCACCCCTGGGAAGTTCAACATCTCTTCTGTGTCCCGATACTTCTCAACTTCCGCCCTCCACCATTGTAAGGGTTCACCCCAGGCAGGTGCATTCCTGGGGATCCTATCCTGGTGGGACCTTTTCTTTGGGTCCTGGCGGTCGATGATGGGTGGGACCATCGGGCTGGCAACAGTCGGGGCCTGGGGTGCTGGGATCATGACTGGGAGGGGGGCTTCCACTGGTGGGGGTCTCTCTACCTGTGGAATGGGTACTGGCTCACGAGGGATGGCGGGCTCCTTGTGAGCCTCAGGAGGGTCGGCATGGGGCTCCTCATATACCGGAGGTTGTTGCGGGGTGAGTCCGGTGACCGACGGTTTGTAGTTGTCCCGTTTGACCTTACTCTTGGCAGCTAACCACACTGGGGGGTGCCACTGCGAGAGCGCGTAGGCCACAACTGGGTTCTTGGCCAGTTTCCTTCCCGTACGCTTGTCGATGTCGGCCAGATACCGATTGATCCAGGCGACGAGACGTTGGGCTGTCCTGGCATACAGTGCATTGTCCTCATCGCTCTCCCTTGCTGTGCGAGCATAGATGTCATCTATCTCATGGGGTGTGTTCAGTAGGCGCACTGCGCCTGGGGGGATGGCTCCAAAGAGGGCTGGAGCGTATCCTGTGGCTATTGCCCTCTCAACATCGTAACGCTGGGGGGCTTCGAACTGGTACAGGCTCTGCTGAGCCTGGACGTGCAGGAACCTCCTGCCGCTCAGCAGAATGAAGGCCTGGTGGGGGTGCTCCCTATGATCGACAGGGAACATGGTGGTGGCCTCCTTGAGGAGGTTGGTCAGGAGGGGTCATTTTTGGCGAGGCCAGGTCTGACCAGACTCGTTGGGAGTGCTGGTTGGCATCTCGTGGTGTTCCACACAAGACATGGGGTCGGAGGTGAGAATGGGGGCACAAGGTGGAGAGCAAGGTGGCTGCATAGGGGGTCCCCTGTCCCCTTCCCCTGATAGGCGGGCTGCCAGGCTTGAGGAAGAGGGGCCAGCTCCCACTGGTTGAGGGGGGTAGTTGTGGTGGGGACAGTCGGCGAGGGACGCAAGGTGGGCACGTTTGAGCTCACGATCGTCGTCGAGTCGCTCACACTCATCTTGGTAGTGGTGAGCCCGGGTGCGCCAGTAGTCATGGTCGGCTCGAAGACGGTCGACCTCCTTGCAGGCGGCTGACGCATCGTCAAGGTGAAGGAGATGTGACAGTACACGCACACAGTCCATGTGTGCGTGTACGAGGTCGGGGGACCCAAGGACCAGATCATGCGCCATGTGCACTGTGTATGCAGAGCACACACTGCAACCGTTGGGCTGGCCACAGTCGTCGTGCACGACCACACCAAACTCACTGGCATGCCAGTGTCGACATGGGGGGGAGGCTGAACACTCATGACGACGTTTGTTGTCGTGTGAGCATGAATGGGGGCGAGGCAGGGACCAAGAGTACGAGGGCACACAACGAGGGGGGGAGTCGTCCCACACGCGTCGTTTGGACTCACGATGATGTGCCCGGTCATCAGGAGACATGGGCACATCAGAGGAGGCAGCAGCATCCTCATGAGAGGGCGCTGCTGGGGTTTTGGATGTGGGGAAGCGGTGGGACATAACGATGAAGGTTAAGGGGAGGTGTGGTAAGGAAGGAAGAGAGAGGTGATGTGAAAATTTTTGTAAAGGGAATGATTGCATAATCCTGGTGATGAGTGGTACGTATTCTCAAAGCTTAAACGTAGAGCTGGCAGCAAGTCCAGAAAGGGAAGTGTGGGGGGGGGGGTGGCATGGGCAGGTCACATGTGTAGGACTTGTGTGAACTGCGAGGTCTCTCTATGACACATTAGCTTCCATTGTATGCCGACTGCTTTTAGGCAGTCGGCGGGGGTCCTTAACATTTTGTAGCTCGAGGTACCTGTCTAGGGCCTCGAGGTCCTTACAGTGTTGGTAAGGTTCCCAAGTGGAGTCGCCCAGACTCCACTTGACCAAGAATTCCAGCTGACGGCCCACCCATCGGTGGGCATTTATTTCGTCGACCAGCCATTCCACATCATCTGGTACACCCATGTTGTAGAAGACATGGGCGTCACGTTTGGGGAACATCATGTCGTCATTGGGTTCATGACGACACAGGAGGTTGGCATGGAAGGTGGGGTGGATTTGTCGTTCCTGGAGCTGCTTAGGCAGTTCCAGAGTGTATGTGTCTGTGGGCTGGTTTGCTCAAACGATCTTCATGGGGCCGATGTACTTGGGGAGCAGTTTGCGAGCACGTCCTTTGGGTAAGGTGAGATTCTTCGTTGACAAGTATACTAGATCGCCCTCATCGTATTTTCCTCCTTCCCTCCTTTGTTTATTAGCGTGGTGTGTCTGCACCACGCAGGCCTCGATGATAGCGTCATGAGCCATCACTAGGTTTTCCTTCACTCGACGAACGAAGGATGTTACCCCAGGAGCAGTCATAGCCCAGGAGCAGTCGTAGCCGACTGCTCCTCGATGTTAGGCAGTGAGCGGGGCAGGTATTCGTATGTCAGCTCGAACGGTGCGAATCCCGTCGAGCTGCTAATGCTTGAGTTGATAGCGAACTCGACCATTGGTAGTTTCTCAGCCCAGTCTCGTTGATCTGGGGAGACTAGGCCCCGTAGTATCTGCGATACGTTCCATATCACCTGTTCTGAAGCTCCGTCTGTCTGAGGATGGAAGGCTGTGGATGTTAGTAGCTTCACACCCAGGAGTCGGTGCACCTCATGCCAGAACTGTGAGCTGAACTTAGCGTCATGATCGGACACGATCATATCAGGGAGACCATGTAGCCTCACGATCTCCCGAACGAAAAACCATGCGAGTTCAGATGCTCGTATGGTGGTGTTGACCAGTAAGAGGTGAACTAGAGACGTCAGTCAGCACAGGACAACCCATAGGTAGTTGGCACCATTGCTTTCGGGGAAGGGGCCGACAAAGTCCATCGCGATGGAGTTCCAAGGTCTCTTGGGCACTGGCAGGGAGTGAAGTAGACCTGCTGGGCGTGCGTTGTCGGTCTTGGTGGTCTGGCACACTGGGCATGATCTGCAGAATTGGTCGATGTCCTTGCTCATCCCAGGCCACCAGAAGTGCCTATGGATATAGTCTCCCGTGTGCAGTGTTCCAAAGTGACCGAGTGTCTTGTGTGCGTGCTCGATCACTTGTGCCATCAGTCGGTTGTTCTTCCAGTCCACCCGAGGGAGACAGAGTGCTCTGTCTCCTGCCATGACTTTCAAGTGGATCAGTCCATCGTTTACATCGAATCTGTTGTGGTGATCCGGGTGTAGTAGTACCTTCGCCAGGATAGGGTCTGTCAGGTACTCTTGTCTGACGCAATCGAGGAAGCCATGCTCCCCCTGGAAGTGGGTGACGAGTGTCTGCGGATCCCCTGCAGAGTCAAGAAGGGTGGGATCCTCACTCGTGGGTACACGAGTGAGTTCTTCCCTTCTCTGCTCTGCGTGTTGCTTTAGCATGTCAGCTTCTGCACGACACTCCTCCATTGGTTCCCTAATTTTTGGCATCTCGTCTCGCATCACTGCGAGACGCAATTCTCTTAACCTGTCGATTGGAAGATCATCTCCTTCTGGGTCGAGTCGAATGTCAGCTGTTGCCCATTCGACGGTTTCCTTTTGTGCCTCATCTCCCCCGTCTGTCTCGTAGTACCAAGATAGACAGTCGGCCACCTTGTTCTCTGATCCTTTGACGTATATGATCTCGGTGTCGAAGTGTGATAGATAGTCCATCCAGCACATCTGATGGCTGGATAGACATTGTTGTGTGCGGAGGAACTGAAGTGCCTCATGGTCTGTGATAATCTTGAAGTGAAACCCCAAAAGCTTGTCCTCCCACTTCAGTAACGCCTCGAGTATGGCGAGGGTTTCCCTCTCGAACGTCCTATAGTTGTGTTGTGTGTCCGTGAGCTTTTTCGACATGAATCCCGCCAGTCAGCACCCCTGCCAGGTCGGTCCCTGGCCATATAGTGCTCCTATACCGTATAGGGACGTGTCGCAGATGAGCCAGATTGGCTTGTCTGACCTTGGGTCTATTGGTCGTAATATTGGGTACTTACAGGCGAGGTCCTTTATTGCCTGGAAGCATCTGTCGTGAATTTCACACCAGAGGAAGGTGTGGCCATTCCTCTGGATTCCCGTCAGAGGTGTTGTGTATGCAGACACGTCTGGCATGAATGCCACGAGGTATTCGACCAGGCCCACAAACTGTTGTATTTCATTCAGGTTCATGGGCTTCCTCCAGTTGCGGATACAGGCCATCTTGTCCTCATCTGCATGGACTCCTCTGTCATCAATGATGTGGCCAAGGCAATCAAGCTTCTCAGCGAATAGGTCGACTTTATCCCTTTCGAGATAAAAATCGGCTTTTACGAGTGCATCGAGCACGAGGGACACATGTTCCATGTGGTCCTCTATTGTATCACTGTACACGAATGCGTCATCTAAGTACACATGTACTATCCTAGCTATATATTCCTGCAATGTCACTGTTATCAGCTGCTGAAAGGTGGCTGGTGCGTTGCAGTCTCCCTGCTGCATAACGTGACTCAGGAACATGCCGAATACGGTCGAGAAGGCTGTTTTTGGTACGTCACTGGGGTCTATTCTGACTTGCTTGTATGCGTTCGACAAGTCGATCTTCGAGTGATACTTCGCTCGCGCAACGTCCATTCGAATCTGGTCTTGGTCAGGGAATGGGGTTACATCCTTGACTGTATTGTCGTTGCGCTTTCGACAGTCAACAACCATTCTAAGCTTCCCATTTTTCTTCAGGATACAGAGCATTGGTGCCGCTTGCAACACACTTGCTCTCTCCCACCATCCAGCTCTGGTATATAGCTGGATCTTCTCTGCCAGCTGAGGTTTCAGCAAGTCTGGGCAATGCAGCAAATGGTAGGTGTAACGCATACCCTTGTCGATCAAGGGTATGCGATGGTTTACTTCTCGGAGTGGTGGCATCTTTGGCACCACTCCCTTCATATGATGCTCATATTTCTTATACAGCTCTTCCCTCAGACAAGGAATATCCTCATCTGAGTATTTTTGGGTTTTCATTTGTGCAAGCGTGACTTGCCCTCCACCTTCAGTTACCGACGTTGGTATCTCAACACTTCGTTGAGGTGTCATGGGGCCGGGAGGTTTCCTCGTCGGTGCAGCCCCACCCGCTAGTCATGTATTCATTGGAGTTGAGGACAATGCATCCTTGCGTTGTCCCTTTTCTCGTGTTCGATTTTCCACAGAACTGGACAGGTCCAGTTCTGTGTATGCCAGCATGGATATTCCCCCAATCTCTATCGTATTCGTGTCAAATTTTAATCGCACACCATGTGATCGGAGGAAGGGAGTCCCGAGTATGCAGTCGTATCGGTCGATGTTTGCGATGTCGAAGTAGGTGTCGCACGTGAAGGCTCCCAGACGCAACTTTGTCTGGGAGCCATGTGTAATCTTGGAACGACTTCCAACGCATCCCAGCTGTAAGGTTAGCTGGGAGGCCAGGGTAAACGTAGGTAACTTGGTGATGGTAGCAAATGCAGGGCTCATGAAGTTGGTCATGCTCCCTGTGTCTATCATGGTCAACGCTTCACAGTCATTGACCTGGGCTTTTACTACTACACAAGCACGTGCTTGTGGTGAGATTGTTGGTCTAGGGGTGATGGTATTGTTGGTGCGCATTCCATACCGGAATGTGCGATTAGTCTCTTCCGTTGGACGAAGTGCCATTAGTCGTGGGGTTTCGTTTGAGCTAGGATGCGATTGCCTGCCGATGGTCATTCGGTCTGGGATGGCCAGGGCCTCTACTTCAACATATGAGCGTGGTTCCCCCCCGAGGCTCTCACAGGCACATGAGAGCCTGTCAGCCAACCTTCACAGGTCTCCTCGAAGTTGATCGTTCTCCTGCAGTGCCTGCTGCATTTGCCGTTTGTTCTGGGTCATCGCTCCCCAGATCCCCTGGATGAGTTCTCCCGTCCTGTCGACGTCTGCTCTTGCCATCCTCATCTGCCTCAACGAGGGTAGTGCACTCATCGAGGCATCATCCTCCCTAGGACATATTGCCTGACACGTTCTCACTGCCAGGTGCCCCAGACTGAGCAGGGTCTGATGTACTCCATCGACGCTGATTGTCAGCCATCTTCCATCCATCGTGCCCTCCACATGTTCGAGGGCGAGGTCTATTATGTTCTCGGCAGTGTTCATTTCTGCCAAGATGTACCCTACGTGGGGGGCTAGGGTTTCGCCTGCCACTTCTTCTCGTGCATCCCAACCCTCGTCATATGCCCTTCATCTCAGTTGTTGCGGTACTGCTCGGGCTGCTATCAGGGATGGTACCTCTGCGAGCTCATCCTCTATGATATGAGCTCTGTGGATTCGGCATGTCTGGCAGTTGTCTATATGAGTCAGGCCAAATCTCTCTGAGTAATGCCATGTGTGGTCGTCCGTGCTAGGCGGCATGGCCTCATTCTCCACTGTGTTCACTATTCCCCATGGATTGGCCATGACTTCCTTGACTTTGTTCTTGCCAGGCGATGTCTCCTCATCATCTGGCTCGGCCTCTTCAGTCGGGTCACCTTCCATGGTAGATTCCTCGACATCCATTTGGGCATAGTAAATTTGCTGGCCCTCGGTGTCGCTGTGGGTGTCCATCGACCCGAGATATGCGACAGGCTCCCCATCCTCATCGCTGTCATAGTAATCACTGTAGATGTCGATGACATCGTTGTCGGCATCTGGTTCTTCTTCTAGGAGCACTTCCTGGTCTCCTTCGTTATAAGAAGCTGCTGTGGTTTCTTGAGGTTCTGGAGTCTTGTCGGCACCATCATCCTCGATCACCTCAGCAGCAAATAGCCTGGCCTTGCCAGTCTTATTGTCCTTCGAAGGGACGTTCTTCTGGTTGCACTCGTTGGCATAGTGCCCTTCTTTTCCACAGCGGTAGCATTTGATATTTTGGCATGGCAGGCCAGGGTCTTTTTTCTGACTCTGGCCTACTGGTCCATTCTTTTTCTTGTGACTGGCTCCAGTCACATGTTGTCCCTGCGGTCTGGCCGATTCCTCTCTCTGGGAGCGTGCATTGTCCATTGCCTTCCTGTACAGTACGTTCCCTTTCTGGGTGTACCTGTATACTCCATCGGAGTATTGCCTATTGCCAATCCTGTTGTCAGGATTGGCAGGACGAAGCCCAATCTGTTTTGTTTGTTGGGCTCGTGTGTGGTTGCTGATCAGTTTGAGGGCTCTTTCCATCTTTTGCACTTCGACTAGGATCTGGTCCATCGGCGTATGTTCTGCCAATACTCCTCTCGATTTGAGGACTCCCTCTGCGATTGGTAGGGGGAGTCCATTGACGAATTTCCTCTTCATGGAGTATTCGTCAGGGGGTTGGACCATCCTGGATGCTCGGCGCTTTAGGTCATTGTAGAATGCAAGTACTCCCTTCATGGCAGAGTACTTGGTGTTATCGTATCGTTCGGTGGTGTTTTGAGCTGAAGCCTCGTGGATGAATCGAGTGAACATGCAGCATATGAATTCCTCGAATGTCCAGTCGCAGATCGAGCGATCTGGACCGTCTACTTCTTGGTCAAACCATTGTGCTGCCATTCCTTCCAGGCAGGTTCCAGCATACGTTATGCGATCTGCATCACGGGCTCGTCCTGTCACTTTATAGATCTTCAACCAGCATAGTATCTGGTTGACCCATTCATCAAAGGCGTCGATGTTGTCTTGACCTTTGTAGTACTTAGGTTGGGTGATTTTTATGGCTTTGACCTCGGGACCCATGGGAGCTGTATTTCGGCCTACCGCTTCATATATCCTCTGACGGTATTTTTCTAGTAGGGATTCCGTGTATCCACTCATACCAGGGGTCAACCCTCGGTGGGAGTGTATTCCTAGTGATCGTTCATGGGTGTGACGATCGCGATGTTCCTCCTCGTCGTCATCCCTACGGTTGCAACGAGGGGGGGCTGGAGCTGGAGGTTGTCTTCTCCTGCGATTGTTGTCGTGATTGTCGTGGTTATTTCTGCGACGATAATCGTCATCCGGATCGTCATCTGGGTCATCGTCAGGGTCACTGCCTGGGTGTCTGGTGCCCGCCCTCCAGCCGAATGTCTCTTCTTCCTTAAAGTCTCTCTCCATGTGAGGTGGGATTTCCTGGTCTGGCCAGTCTGTTAGGTCGTACATCGCTGGGTATCGGGTGATTCTGTCTGTTCCCACTCTACGAGTGTTATCTCCTCGTAGAGTGTTTTCCTGCCTGCGTTCATTCCTTGCAGACGTTTTGTCGTAGTGGACTTCCCTTCTTGCATCATGTGCTGGGCTTCGTCCTTCTTCACCGGTTCCATCGTGTGCACTCTCGATGTCAGGCATGTCCACTAGATCATATAGTTTTTTAAAGGTACATACTTGGTGGCCGCGTTTGTCCTGGTCACTGAAGTTTTCCCATTGAGTGGTGCATTCAGCCACTATGTCTTTCAGTTCCCGGATAAATTTGGGGAATGTAGGTGGTTTTCGTTTATTGTCAGATTTTTCTTTTCCTTTTCCTGACCCTTCTGCTCTCATAGTTTCTACGAGAGCAGTTTCGGTGGTCAAGTTGGTTAGCGCACTCAGCCCTTCGTCTAAGATTATGGCACGATCGGCGTCATTGGTAGTTTCTTGTGCAATTGTCTCGGACGATCACGCTTGAGAGTAGTTGTCTTGACTCCCTGATGGCAGCAGATCGTCACCATCACCGTCCTCTCGAATTTTATCGGGTTTGAGAGGTTTTGATGTGCCATGAGAAATTTTCTTCTGCAGCGCAGTATTCTTGTTAGACTTGGGGCCCATAACACGTTCGGGTGTTTAAAAAATGTAAAGTTTCTTGCTTCTCATTCACTTGTATACTTAGTCACTCAAATATAAACACGACCGGTGTTATATTTGAGTGCATAAAGTATGGTAAAAAAGAAGTGCTTCTACTTATGTAACAGGCACCTGTTTATATACGGGCACCCTTGTTTATGTAATATACCTACAAATAATACTGGAGTTCAATCATTAATGAACTCCACACTTGCTTAAGTGTAGTAGTCTAGGGCATCCTTACAGAGATGACTAATATGGTTGTGGAAGATCTCTCTGATAGAGTTGATCTGAACATAGAAAAAAGTGTCATTATATATCTGTAATGCACCTGCTCGCTGTTGTAATTGTTCAAAATGCATATCATACTCTCTCCACAACCCACCATGCCTGCAGTGGTGCGTTTCAAAGAAGGTAAGTCCTTTCATCCCCTCGCAAAACAAAGAACTAGTATCTTTGTTCCCTACGAGGTTATACTACCCTCTCACTTTCCTTATAAAAGCAGTCATCACCCAGACTCATGAAGAGTTATTGTAAGGTCTCAGCATGATGGTAGTACTCATTCTTGTGACTTGTATACACCTGTCTGATGGGTAAGGCATGCCTGCCTCACACCCTACATTCAAGTGATGCATGTGTGAAGAATGCATTGAGAAGAATGCCAATGGCATGCTCATAGAAGCACAACTATTACCAGCACACCTCAACTGCATTGGAGAAGAGTGGTCTAGACTCAGCTATGCCCCACAGGCCCTCTCGAATATGGTTCCAGCACCTCCAGACACCTGTGTACCTCACCCAAGCAACCTTGCCAGTCATCTCTTTGGTCTGACACTGATGGATAATGGACCTGACACCAACACCCAGGTCAGCAAGTTGTGGGAGTCCCACACCGATTACCAGGAAGTGGGACCAAGCAGAAGTGTTGTTACCAGTTTGCCAGAGCCCCTTCCTTTTGCCAACCTTGCTGATAGCCTCTCATGCCTCAAGTTGGATGACTCCCCTCCTGGCACCATTGACCATGCTACTACAGTAGGCTCCCCATCAGGGAGCAGCTCATTGAGGACAAAAACAGCACACTCCCACCATACCATTGCAGAGGTGTTGAAGAAGGATCACAATCAACACTCTGTCAAGGCACTCAACTTATTGTCCAATATTGAGGCCCACATCCATAGGTGCTCCTGCCTCTTACTGGGCACATCTGATGCATGCATTTCAACACTCAGAATGGAGATAGCGACCCTCTGCAGCAACATCAAAGGTATCAAATGCAACATGGGTTTTGTCCAGTCCCACAAGCAAGAAGTTGCCAATGCTCTCAACAAGCTTAATCTTGAGCTTCATTCAAGAGATTCATCATGGTCTTCCATTGGATCACAATCTCCCATGCAATTCAACACCAGTAAATTTTCTCTTCCTTCAGATTTGGAATGCAAACACTGACATATTGACATGCAGGTAAAAACAATCAGCCACCAATTGAACATATGGATATTGTTGCACAGGTTGCTCTTGTCATTGGGGTGGTCTGCAGTGTCATGATGGGCATGAGCCAGTGTAACAGCAACTTCATCATTGGTGCACTCTCGTTGTTACTGTACCTCGCATTTCAACATCCTGATGGGTCCCTCAGTCTGTCCCACAAAAACATTATCTGACAGATACCAACAACCATAGAAAGTGCACTTGCCTGATTTAACCTTACTTGCAAGACTACCATGTTCACTACATGCAGCTGCCACTGCATGTACTCTCCATCATACTCCCCTGGTTCTGACATTCCCATCTATCCTGAATATTGCACTCACTTTCTGAAGCCCAAGACTCAGTGCAACAAATCACTGCTGGATATGCAACCAAGCAGCAAGCATTGCCCAATGAAGGCTTTCATTTACCATGAATTTAATGACTACCTCACTAATTTGCTGTCTAGGAGTGATATCAAGACTGCAATGGATGAGGCCTGTGATAGCCTTGTTGCTTCATTGTCCTCACCTCCACCACATTTCATCAAGCACCCTTTTGAGGCCAACTTTCTTTGTGAGTTCAGGGGTCCAGATGCAGGGAAACTGTTCGTTGACAGAGGCAAAGAAGGTCAGTATGCTTTTGCACTGCACATCGACTTTTTCAACCCTGCAGGTATGAATGTATGAGGCACAAGCACATCATCAGGTATCATTTCCATGGTGTGTCTTAACCTACCACTCAACATCAGGTATAAGCTGGAGAACATGTATCTAGTGGGTATTATCCCTGGCCCCAAACAGCCATCACTCGAAAACCTCAATCACCACATTTGTCTGCTCATACTTGATCTGGTTGCCTCATGGGAGAGAGGTGTCTGGTATTCGCAAACTGCAAAGTACCCTGGGGGAAAACTCACATGCAGTGCCATCACCCTTGCTGTTTGTGATCTCCCCACTGCTTGCCATCTCACTGTGCTTGCTGGCATCAGCAGTCATTTCTTCTGTGGTGCATGTGACTGTTACCACAAGGACAACTACAGTGGGGTCGATTTTGAGAATTGGCTACCTCATGACCTGCATAAGCTCCATGCCTTCGCTGAGCAGTGGAGGGATGCTGCAACTTTTGCCCACTGCAAGAAGATCTTCAAGAAGCATGGCATATGCTGGTCAGAGCTATGGTGACTGCTGTACTGGAACCCAGCCCAACAGCTTGTCGTTGATTCTATGCATTGCATTCTTGAAGGTTTAGTTCAGCACCACATTCAAAACCTCCTCGGCCTTACCACCAAAGGCACTTTGCTGACTCAGACCCCACGACCTGCCTTTCATCTTGTCTTTCAGTTACCTGATCTGCATACTACTGAGATCTCCATGACCACAAAGGAGATGTCTCAATTGTCAGCTATCTGGGCACTGCTCATTGCCCAGGTTCCATTTCTGGATGATCCTGCTCAAGTTCACATGTTCATGGAGAAACTCCAGGATGCTCTTTACCAGAAAAATTTGTGCTCATTGCAGTATGTGTGCAAGGCTGTAGGCTGTGTTCTGGTTAAGCAAACAAGGTTGTACAAGATCAATTATGTGAAGGCACTCATACATTGGGTAAGGTGGATATCACGCTCCCCACCATTGTTACTAAAAAATTGCTAGCATTCTCAGAAGCCCCTCTCTGCTACTGCAGAACATTGACCCAAGCTTGACATGAGGGATGTTCTTGCAAGAATATGAGATGTGATCCAACATGCCTCAAGACCTTCCTGGTTTGGCTCAGCCCCAGCAAATTTTGGTGATGCATCTGCCAGTATGATTAAGGCTGATGAGTGGCAGTCACTTATCACAGTTTACATACCGATTGGTCTGATCAGCATATGGGGGACTAGCAATGCAAGCCTGGATGCTAAAGTAGCCCTCGACCATACAATGGATCTTGTCTCTTCAGTATACTTGGCCTGTGCATGAACAATGAGTAACAAAAGGGCATCTGCATATCACTCATGCATAGCCTGTTACATTGGCAATTTGAAGCACGTTCACCCTACTTTCGACCTATGACCAAATCACCATGTGTCGTTCCACATCTATGACTACCTCCTACTTTTCAGACCAGTTCACTCATGGTGGACATTCCCCTTTGAGCAGCTTATTGGAATACTTCAGCACCTTCCCACTAACAATAAAACCAGTGAGTCTGGTCCATAATCATGTGTTAGTGCAAGACAAAAATTGTGGCCTTAGGAGAGTTAGAAAACATGATGCTGGGCTTGTATCTCAAAGGTGCACAACTCCATGCTTGGTTATCTCATACAGATTGCCTGCCTACCATCTGCAAGTGCAAGATCCTACTCAATTGGGCATATCGACTACAAGATGACACTCGCAACTTCGATACTAATGACCTCATTTCTCCCCAAGTGAACAAAGCAGCTAATGGACTGGGGACAACAAACATGCCCCACAATCTGTGAAAGTTGATTGGGCAGCAAAAGGTTGTACTGTGTGCTCATGTGAAGCATAGCATGGCAGTTTACTATAGCAGATCTTCTTCTCATGTTGGGAACTCACTCATCCTTTTTTATCCCAATGGAAACCAAACCCTGTCTCCAGTTCTGGGGAGTATTAAATACATTTATCAGTCTGGCAACTCTTTTCTATTCACAGTTCAAAGGCAGCATCCACTGACAGCTGGGATGAGAGAGAGCACTGACCCATTTGCTTGGTACCCTCATTTCCCAGCCAAACTGTACTCCTCTGCCCTCAAAGAGACTTTGGAAAGCATAAGGTGTACTTGGGTGTTTGGTCATTATGCTTGCTGGGCCATCTCAAGTGACACTATGGTTGTAGTCTCTCTGTGCAGAGTACATTGATCATGATCCTGTTGCATCCACATTTGCTCACTTCAGCCTCATAACAGGACTAGATTGTATGTACCAACTACCAATCCATAGATATGTGTATGCATTGTGATGTGTAGACATGGACTTCACACAGTCCAATTTGTGCAACAGACATTGTGCGATGGATGAGCAGTGAGCAGGTGATCATCAGGCATTCAGTAGTGTCCACAGATTATATTTCAAAGTTGGATGTGTCTTTTTTTGTTATTTTAGAGTTTAAGAACGAATGCACATCTTATTGTTCATCTATATTCTGAATATAGGCCATTGTTTGGGCACTGGCAAAACTTGAAGTATGAGCAGATTTTATATTCGAAGGGAATACTTGATATTTAAATGTACATTGTTTCTTGGCCTATACATCATATTTAGATTAACATTCAGGACACGGCTGTACATCTGTAGGTATTTGAAGTTTTAGCTGCCATTTTTTCCTTCGGTGACACTTCAAGTCTTAGCACTGTGCGAATGTCAAACTAAACTTCAAATATTCCCTTCACGTTTTCCACAACCTTTAAACCCGACCTAAAGACTGCTAACCATGTTGTGACACTGTGAGTGTATTCCCAACCAGTTGTCTGGATTGGGTGTGCCGTTTTCCTTGTTTCTGCGTTCTCCAAACTCTCCTCGCACGTCGCTATCACATCCTGAAGTTTCATAGAATTCCACCCAGCAGTTCCTCATCAACGTGATGCCATCCTCCCAACCCCTACCCCATTTACATCCTAACTCACACAGTTCTTGCCCGAATCACTCACTTTTCTCAGATGCGAACCTACTATATGATATCTACCAGACGATATATAAGATATCGCACGCGCTTTCACGGTTCAGAACTTATTTGAGTTTTTGTATTTGGACAGGGTGGTGAGGTCGGGTTTGCATATCTCGGCCATTTTCACATCAAGCCTCTCGCTTTCTCGCATGGTGGTTCTACCTGTTACTGGCTACCTGGTGATGCCTTTCTCATGGCTTCGCGCTCAGCAGTTGTAGAGATATGGGTTTTCCTAGTGTACAGAGGGGTATGAGACAGTTTTGCTAGTATCTTGGGAATGGGTGTGCCTTTTCCCACAATTCCTCATTCTCCCAACTCTCCTCGAGCGTTCCTATCACCTCCTGGAGTTTCGTAGATTTCTACCTAGTGGTTGCTCACTGATGCCATGCCACCCTCTTAGCCCCTACCTTGCTTAGGCTGTAACTCATGCAATTCCATGCTGAATCATTTGCTTCTTTCAGACATGGATTGCCTATATGACATCTACCAGAAGATATTCAAGACGTAGCAAGTACATTTGCCATTGTGGTGTTATTTGGGTTTTTGTGTCTGAGCAGGGTGACGAGGTCAGGATCGCACATCTCACTCATTTTGGCATCGTGCCTCTCGCTTTTTGGCATGGTACTACTAATTGCTTATGGATACCTGGTGATACCTTTCTCATTCCTATGCACTCGGTAGTTGTGGGGATATGAGAGTTTCTGTGTATGGAGGAGGTATGAGGCGACCTGGTGGATATCTTGGGACTGGGCAGGTCAATCAGTCTGGTTCCTTTTTCACCATCTCTTCCTAGGTGTCCTCTACTGTTACCTGCAGTTTTGTATCAATTGTCTCAGTGGTTGTTGCACAGCAGCCTCCTCTTCCCACCCCTTATGCTGGGCTACACACTGTCTACATCATATCTCCCTGAGTTCTTCACTTCAGTCAACCACCTATGGGGACCTATTAGGTCTATATATTCTTATAGATGTATTGGCCTAATAGGTGTCAACTGGTTGGGAATTCCCAGCCTCTGGGGATTCTCCACCTCATGGCTGGGGAATCTCCAGACCTGCCATGCAATAGATGCTGGAGAAAGTGGGGGAAATACATTTTGGGTATCAATATATTGGAGTGACTGGGGTCCAAATATGATTTTTTTCCCTGATATTACCTGCATTTTCTGGGTATTCCCCAGGCTGAACTGACCAACTTCCCAGTCCAATCCAAAAAGTGGCCTGCACATAGTATTTCCCCAGCCCAGCTTCTGAGGGCTTGGGGCCAGGGAAGCCTCACACCAGGCCACAAAGCCCTACAAGCCCAGTATCAGGGATTGGCTTCACCCAAAAGCTGGGGCTGTTGGCTTGGGCATGGCTTACCAGTACAAAAATGATATTTAATACAAAGTATTTCTACACAAGTTGCACTCAGTGTGCACTGGGACAAACTATAAGAAACTCTAGGGCATGATATAGAGCATCTAGGAGAGTTGGACTAATGAAGAATTAGAGAAAAAAACAGCACACCCAATCCCAATATATTCCAAATTTCAGCATACAGGACCTTTCACCAGAAAAAGGGCAATATCTCTGGACTTGCCAGTGCAATAGTGACAAAAAATATATCAGCTGGAAGGTATATTCAAGTAGAATCACCTTGTAGAAAACAAGGAGGTTAGGCACAATGGTGAAGAATCCAAAAATGAAATGCTGAGGATGGGTGAGAGAACTGAAGGGGTGAGGTCTTCCAAAGGGGCCTCTATAGCCCAGAAGAGAGAACTGTCTGAGGAAGGACATCTGAGGCAGTCTGAGATCTGTCTGAACACAGCAAAAGGCATCTCAAGGCCTTCCCTAACTTGAACTCAAACTTGTAACTCAGAACTTCACTATCATTTTGTGTAAGTAGTTACAGTGGAGAGTAAGTGCACATGGGCTTACTTAAGCCACATCATGTGTCTACTCTTGAAGCTAAGTAAAGTCTAAAGTAAATGAACAAAAATAAAAGTAAAAGAAAGTAAAAGCAGTAAAGTAGAAGTAAAAGTAAAAACTATAAAATAAAAGAAATATCTTAGTGGGGAGTACTCACTCTCTACATCCATGGGTCACTTGAGAATTCAACCATCCTCAGTTGCAAACTGAGAGTATGAGCTCAAATATGCCAATGGGGAAAGGTAGTGGATGGGCTTGCCAAAGGACAATGGCTGTGCGAAAGTTCATGAGACTCGAGGAGATGGCAAAGGAGAGTGTAGGGAAGGTGTAGGAAAAGAAACTGAATGAATATGCACACTTTGTCCTGAGATATCAGCAAAACTGGCCTGAGACACCACTGCACATGAAATTCCAGATTTCTCAACAAGGGCTGCATGAACTATGACACAAGGTATACCATTCAAAAGCACTGGTCAAGTAGTACTACATCCCAAAAAGGTGAAAGGCAAGGCAAAGAACTCACTTCAGTCAACCATCTATGGGGACCTATTAGGTCTATATATTCTTATAGATGTATTAGCCTAATAGGTGTCAACTGGTTGGGAATCCCCAACCTCTGGAGATTCTCCAGCTCATGGCTGGGGAATCTCCAGGCCTGCCATGCCATAGGTGCTGGAGAAAATGGGGGAAATCCATTTCTCCAGAATAAATACATTTTGTGTGTCAACATATTGGAGTGGCTGGGGTCCAAATATGATTTTTTCCAAGATATTGCCTGCATTTTCTGGGTATTCCCCAGGCTGAATTGACCAACTTCCCAGTCCAATCCTGGGCATTCCCCATGCTGATATGACCTACCCACAGTGGTAACTGGGATTTCTCCAGGCTAAATTAGCCTACTTGCCAGTTCAATTCTGGGCATTCCCCATGCCAATTTGACCTACCAATGGTGGCAACTGGGATTTCTCCAGGCTAAATTAGCCTACTTGCCAGTTCAATTCTGGGCATTCCCCATGCCAATTTGACCTACCAATGGTGGCAACTTGGATTTCTCCAGGCTAAATTAGCCTGCTTCCCAGCTTAATTCTGGGCATTCCCCATGCCAATTTGACCTACCCATGGTAGCAACTGGGATTTCTCCAGGCTAAATTAACCTACTTTCCCACTTCAGTCAACCCCCTACAGGGACCTATTAGGTTCATATATTCTTACAGATGTTATGACCTAATAGGTGTCAAGTGGTTGGGAATACCTGACACCTGGGGATTCTCCAGAACATGCCTGGGGAACCTCCCATATGGCAGGAATGGCTGGGGTCCTGATATGATTTTCCCCATGCCAAATTGGCCTGTCTCAAGTGGCAGCTGGATCTTCTCCAGCCTAAATTGACCAAGGTCCCAGTATGACCCTGGGCACTCCCCATGGAAAATTGACCTGGCCCAGGTGGCAACTGGATCTTCTCCAGGCTAAATTGACCCACTTCCAGTCCAGTCCTGGCCATTTCCCATGCCAAATTGACCAGTCCTTGAAGGCAATGGGGTATTCTCCAGACTAAAATGGACCCCCCTACTTGGCTAAACCTGGGCATTCCCCATCCTCTTTTGACCTACCCTAAGGTAGCAGTTGGGACTTTCCCAGGGTAGGTTGACCCCTTCTCTAGTCTGTACCTGGACATTCCCCAGTAAAATTGACCTATTCCTAGTGATAACTGGACTTCTCCTGGGAATTCCCAGGCTGAATTGACCTATTCCTGATGATAATTGGGTTGTACCCAGGCTCAATTGAACCTTGTTCCATTGCAAACATGGGCATGCCATATACTAAGTTGAGCTAGCCCGGGTGGCAGCTGGCCATTGAACAGGCTACACCTGGATATTCCCCATGCACATTTGACTTACTGTATCCCTGGTGAAAGAACTGCTGGCAGCCCCATGCCAAATTGACATCACTATGACCATGCATAGCACCTTAGAAATTCTCCATGACCAATTGGAGATTCTCCAGGGGGGAATGGAGATTCTCCACAGTGACTTGGAGATTCTCCATGACTGGTTGGAGATTCCCCAAGGGGGGCATGGAGATTCTCCACAGTGATTTGGAGATTCTCCATGACTGGTTGGAGATTCTCCATGTCATTTTGGAGATTCTCCACAGTGATTTGGGGATCCTCCATGACTGCTTGGTGATTCCCCAAGGGGGCATGGAGATGCTCCATGACTGGTTGGAGATTCCCCAGGGGGGCATGGAGATTCTCCATGGCAGGTTGGAGATTCTCCATGGCAGGTTGGAGATTCTCCAGGAGGGCTTGGGGAAACCCCATGATAGGTTGGAGATTCTCCACAGTGAGTTGGAAATTCTCCATGACAGGTTGGAGATTCTCCACAGTGGGTTGGAGATTCTCCATGACAGGCTGGAGATTCCCCATGGCAGGTTGGAGATTCTCCACAGTGAGTTGGAGATTCTCCATGACAGGTTGGAGATTCCCCAAGGGGGCATGGAGATTCTCCATGACTGGTTGGAGATTCCCCAGGGGGGCATGGAGATTCTCCATGGAAGGTTGGAGATTCTCCAGGAAGGCTTGGGGAATCTCCATGCCAGGTTGGAGATTCTCCACAGTGAGTTGGAGATTCTCCACAGTGACTTGCGTCGGCCTTTACAAAAGAGCTCTACAAGTCCCTCGGAATAAAGCAAAAGCTGTCCTCTGCGTATCACCCACAAACTAATGGCGAAAGTGAACGCGTTAATCAAGAACTCGAAACGTACTTACAATGCTATTGTGCTGAACTGCCCAATTCGTGGGCCCGTAAACTTCCTGGTGCCGAATTCGCCCATAATTCCCGCATCCACTCGGTACATGGGCAAACGCCGTTTTCATTGCTATACGGTTTCGATCCTTCTCCCTATCCCGTCACTCGTACCACTGCCGCGCCATCAGTCGATGATCGGCTTCAATCCCTAGCGATCAATCACGACATCGCCCAGCTTAGCCACCAACAGGCACAGGATGTGATGTGATCCTGATCAAAAGGAATGTACAACGAGCCCAAGAAGGATGACCTTGTATGGTTAGATTCCGGAAACTTATGCACACAGGGACAGTCGTCAAAAATAGAACCAAGACGTTTGGGTCCTTTCCCCATCGTTGAGGTAATATCGCCAGTGGCTGTCAAACTGGGTCTACCGCCCACCTGGAAGGTACACCCGGTGTTCCATACGTCCCAGATCTACCCATTTACTGAAACCGCCAAATATGGCAATGCACCCGCTCCCCCTCTTCCTGATTTGGTTGACGATGAAGTTGAATGGGAAGTGGAGACGATACTGAATCACCGCAGCAAGGGGCACAGAAAGGGGCGTGAGTACCTTGTGAAGTGGGCCAGGTTCCCTCACTCGTCGAATACTTGGGAGCCCGAAGACAATATAAAAGAGCACGCTGAGGAGGTGCTCGAGCAGTACAAACTTGCCCGCCATCTTAACTAAATGGCCAGCCCCCGCTCCGTCAACACTGAAAATCCCGGTTCTGAATACTTCGACTATGACGACTCTACCCTTGCCACCGACTTCGACTTCTCTGACTGTGACATGGAGGTCTCCGCAGCCTCTCCCGCACACTCCCCCTCCGGTTCGTTTCCCTTGCCACATGAACTACTCAGCTGTCCGCTCTCTGGAGCGCCGCCCTCTACAGACGCAGAGACTACCTCCTCACTTGAACCCGTTTCTGACACCTCCGGCTTCCGCCTGCTCGGCAGCCTCACCCTACGCCACGTCAAACCGAACAAGGGAAAATCCCGCCAACACTGACCTCCAACGCCAATCCCCTCGATCCCCCTCATTGATCGATTGTCAGCCGCGCCCTATGATGATGAACCTTTCGGCGGCAAAACCGGGTCTTCCTCCCGACCATTACCCGCTTTACCCGTCCCTGGAACCGTTCCATGCGAGCACCTACCAGAAGGTGCCCAACCTTCCGTCCCTTCCTCCCAGCCAACAACCTATGAGTCCATCATGGAACCCACGACGGCACAGTTCTTCGACTATTGTTGGTTGCTTACGAAGTACAACCCAGGGGACCCACTTGTCAGGGTCACACGAGAACAGGAGCAACGTCTATGGCTGCTGTGTCAGATCTTCCGAGGATCAGACGTAGTGGCTTCTTATGTTCCTAAGTTCCTTGATGTCACTCTTAAAACCCCCGACTCCACCGGCAACGCGACGTTTTTAGAAAACACTCTCCGCGCTGCCATCTCCGCCATGGGTGAGGTGCAACATGATCTCGTCCAGATCCTCCATCAAGATCTCGGACCCACCGTTGCCTACTCCTTTCGCTGCTCAACAGTCGATCGACCCAGAAGAACCAGTTTGGATGTGCTATGCCAAGTGGCTGCTGCTGCAGAGAGAGGAGGATCGAGCCTTCATCGAGTGGTCTCGCCACTGCCAGCTGAGTGGAGGTCCTTCCAGACACCGCCGTGGAGCCCCGCTGACCCCGCAGCAAACCGAACGACTGACGGAGTTGACCCTTCAAGGTTATCCATCCCTGCGGTTAAGGTTGAGACGCCTCCTCCATCCGAGGAATCGGAAGAACGAACGAAGCAAAGGGTTTTCAATCAAGCCGCCGTCATTCTAGTGCGCTATTCTACTACCGGAGCTTCCATTTTCGACTGGGAAAACTTTCTCGACAAAGCGTGTGAAAGCACTTGGGGGATCGCCGATATGAAACCTTACTACGTGTTCCACACCACTAGTCCGTTCCCCACTGCTCCGTTCACGCCCCTGGAGCTGGACGATAAATTACGGTTTTATCTTGGCGGTCGCATCCAGGTCCCTTCTGACCACCCCCTCGCGATCTATACATGCTTTGACTGTGGCTACCTTGGCCATTGGTCTTGTCGAAATGGGTCAGGCTCTCGCTGGTGCGATCCTGAACATGCAGCCGCTGTTTGCCCCTTTGGACCACCCGTCTCCCAACCCACGTCCTCCCCTTCCTCGTCTCCCGTCACGTCCTCCTCCTCTCGTCGTTCGACCTCGCCACACACCCTATGATCTCATCGACCAGGAGCTCACTGCCCTTGAAGGGGGGGTGATGTTATACCTCGACCCGGCTCCTTCTATTTCCGGGCTTGAGCTCTGGCTCTGCGCTTTCTGCCCCGCCATCCTAATCGTACTCGGCTGTTCCCTCGTCGCTATCCTCATTGGGATATGTGTAATCCTTCCTAACCGGCCCGCCGGTCTCTACCTTTGGTAAGCCGTGTGGTAACCAATCTTTGCTCTGATCAACATCGGAACTTCTTTACTTCCGTTGGGCGTAACCCCAACTCCGTATTTGGCAATGTGTCGTATGCCCTTCAACAGGGCCCTGTCTCTGTTTCGCCTCGTGACTTCTTTGTTTCTATGACTCATCTTTATGTCTTTGACCCGTTTGTACTATAGCTGCGCGTGCTGTGCATAGTTGACATTCCCGCCGTGAGCCCACTTCGTGTGCTCGCTTTCATTGGTTCCAAGTTCCATATGTACCTTAGGTCTTGTCTCCGTTTTACCTTAATTGGATGTGCACACATCCCACTTTACCAAGATATGGTATGTGCCCAGTTAGATGGGCACCGGACGTTCTTTCTTTAGGGCCCTAAGCCCACTACAGCTACAGTATATATAGAGTTACTGTACTGCTGTATTCCTTAACTTTTCGCTACCTTGCAACATGCCTCATTAATTGCCATTCTTTGGCGATTCGAGTGAGCCGTCCAAGGGTGCTCAAAGTCTCCACGCACCGAGGTACCCCTTAGGTCGCTACACCTTTCTTAGGTGCTTCAAGCGACTCTTTGATTACACCGCTCTTTATGTTCCTACACCTTTCTTAGGTGCTTCGAGGAACCCGTGGTGTAACACCCTCACTGTGTCCTCACATCTTATAGCATTTTCCCCAGTGGTTGTTGATTGGCATGCAGTCAGCCTTCCTCCCATTGTATTTGCCATGTATGCCCCCCATCTACCTGCCAAATCTTTCTATTTTTTCAGACATGACTCTACTCGACATTGCCTATCAGACAACCCTGAAGATGCAGGCCAACCCATAGTGTGTTGGCTTTTGCCATATATCTTGTTCATTTTCATGTCATATGTTTCACTTTTTTGAGGATTCATCCTACTACCTCCAGGCACCTTACTGATGATATCCACTGCATCCCAGTATCTGTCACCATTTGTGAAATATCTCTTTTTTCATGTGCAGTGCTCATTTGTGCATTATATCCCATTCTCAGTCTCCTCTCTACTCTTGGGTCATTTACCCATCATACTTTAGATGTATGAAATGGATATAACTGGCTGCAGTTCATTTGGGGCAATACAATTTTCTTTGGGGTTGTCACTTTCAAGTCATGCCTCTAAGTTCCCTCTGAGTTCATGTTGAGACACTGACAGCTCTTTGCACTCAGTCCATAATTTTTTTAGTACCACTCCTGACTGGGTCTCTGCTACTGCCACTGACCTTAGCCCTTCATCATGACCACCTTGGCTGAAATGAATAAAGTTGACCATTCTATTGTGCTGAAACACCAGCTGGGAGTTCCCAACCCCAACAGACCATTTACAGGTACATACCTGTAATATATAGACCTAAATCTCCAACATGATGTGGAGAATCTGCAACTGGCTATGGAGAATCTCCATGCCCCCTTGGGGAATCTCCAACCTGCCATGGAGAATCTCCAAGTCACTGTGGAGAATCTCCAATCAGCCATGGAGAATCTCCATGACCCCTGGGGAAGGAATCTCCAACCTGCCATGGAGAATTTCCATGACCCCTGGGGGAATCTCCAACCTGCCATGGAGAATCTCCAACCTGTCATGGAGAATCCCCAAAGTCACTGCAGAGAATCTCCAACCTGTCATGGAGAATCCCCAAGTCACTGTGGAGAATCTCCAACCTGTCATGGAGAATCCCCAAGTCACTGTGGAGAATCTCCAACCAGCCATGGAGAATCTCCATGACCCCTTGGGGAATCTCCAACCTGCCATGGAGAATCTCCAACCTGTCATGGAGAATCCCCAAGTCACTGTGGAGAATCTCCAACTTGCCATGGAGAATCTCCATACCTCCATGGGGAATCTCCAAGTCACTGTGGAGAATCTCCAACTCACTGTGGAGAATCTCCAACTCACTGTGGAGAATCTCCAACCTGGCATGGAGATTCCCCAAGCCTTCCTGGAGAATCTCCAACCTTCCATGGAGAATCTCCATGCCCCCCTGGGGAATCTCCAACCAGTCATGGAGAATCTCCATGCCCCCTTGGGGAATCTCCAACCTGTCATGGAGAATCTCCAACTCACTGTGGAGAATCTCCAACCTGCCATGGGGAATCTCCAGCCTGTCATGGAGAATCTCCAACCCACTGTGGAGAATCTCCAACCTGTCATGGAGAATTTCCAACTCACTGTGGAGAATCTCCAACCTATCATGGGGTTTCCCCAAGCCCTCCTGGAGAATCTCCAACCTGCCATGGAGAATCTCCAACCTGCCATGGAGAATCTCCATGCCCCCCTGGGGAATCTCCAACCAGTCATGGAGCATCTCCATGCCCCCTTGGGGAATCACCAAGCAGTCATGGAGGATCCCCAAATCACTGTGGAGAATCTCCAAAATGACATGGAGAATCTCCAACCAGTCATGGAGAATCTCCAAATCACTGTGGAGAATCTCCATGCCCCCCTTGGGGAATCTCCAACCAGTCATGGAGAATCTCCAAGTCACTGTGGAGAATCTCCATTCCCCCCTGGAGAATCTCCAATTGGTCATGGAGAATTTCTAAGGTGCTATGCATGGTCATAGTGATGTCAATTTGGCATGGGGCTGCCAGCAGTTCTTTCACCAGGGATACAGTAAGTCAAATGTGCATGGGGAATATCCAGGTGTAGCCTGTTCAATGGCCAGCTGCCACCCGGGCTAGCTCAACTTAGTATATGGCATGCCCATGTTTGCAATGGAACAAGGTTCAATTGAGCCTGGGTACAACCCAATTATCATCAGGAATAGGTCAATTCAGCCTGGGAATTCCCAGGAGAAGTCCAGTTATCACTAGGAATAGGTCAATTTTACTGGGGAATGTCCAGGTACAGACTAGAGAAGGGGTCAACCTACCCTGGGAAAGTCCCAACTGCTACCTTAGGGTAGGTCAAAAGAGGATGGGGAATGCCCAGGTTTAGCCAAGTAGGGGGGTCCATTTTAGTCTGGAGAATACCCCATTGCCTTCAAGGACTGGTCAATTTGGCATGGGAAATGGCCAGGACTGGACTGGAAGTGGGTCAATTTAGCCTGGAGAAGATCCAGTTGCCACCTGGGCCAGGTCAATTTTCCATGGGGAGTGCCCAGGGTCATACTGGGACCTTGGTCAATTTAGGCTGGAGAAGATCCAGCTGCCACTTGAGACAGGCCAATTTGGCATGGGGAAAATCATATCAGGACCCCAGCCATTCCTGCCATATGGGAGGTTCCCCAGGCATGTTCTGGAGAATCCCCAGGTGTCAGGTATTCCCAACCACTTGACACCTATTAGGTCATAACATCTGTAAGAATATATGAACCTAATAGGTCCCTGTAGGGGGTTGACTGAAGTGGGAAAGTAGGTTAATTTAGCCTGGAGAAATCCCAGTTGCTACCATGGGTAGGTCAAATTGGCATGGGGAATGCCCAGAATTAAGCTGGGAAGCAGGCTAATTTAGCCTGGAGAAATCCAAGTTGCCACCATTGGTAGGTCAAATTGGCATGGGGAATGCCCAGAATTGAACTGGCAAGTAGGCTAATTTAGCCTGGAGAAATCCCAGTTACCACCATGGGTAGGTCATATCAGCATGGGGAATGCCCAGGATTGGACTGGGAAGTTGGTCAATTCAGCCTGGGGAATACCCAGAAAATGCAGGTAATATCTCGGAAAAAATCATATTTGGACCCCAGCCACTGCAATATGTTGACACACAAAATGTATTTATTCTGGAGAAATGGATTTCCCCCATTTTCTCCAGCACCTATGGCATGGCAGGCCTGGAGATTCCCCAGCCATGAGCTGGAGAATCTCCAGAGTTTGGGAATTCCCAACCAGTTGACACCTATTAGGCTAATACATCTATAAGAATATATAGACCTAATAGGTCCCCATAGGTGGTTGACTGAAGTGACAGTATGTGTGTACTGACAGCATCATGCCACCACCCTACCCAGCTTCCAAGTAAGTCTTCCCCCTTCAGTGTTACTACATGTGTACTGACTCCCTCATCTCTCCACCCTAGCCCACTTCCAGGTAAGCCATTGACCCCCCCCCCCCCCACCTGTGTCACTATATGTATGTGAACCCACTCTGTCATTTCACCACCAGCCTATTCATTACCTGGTAAGCTGTTGCTCCCCCTTCCCCTCTGCTTCCTACATATCACTGACTTGTATTCACTTCATCCATGCCAGATACTTATTCAAACATGGCAAGGACTAGATGTTCAGCCAAGAAGGTCACTGGAGGCAAGGCCCCCAGAGTTGGCCTGCAGGCCTTCCACAACAAAAAGGTTAAGGCACTACTACCTCCAGGAGGCCAACCCCAAAGCAGAAGGCTACCACCAACACTGTAAGCTGCTGATTGTATCTCATACTCTTGTTTATACTTTCCACAGCTCTGTGTTATGTGCAGAGATGGGGCAGACCTCTTGTGGGTCCATGATGAAAAGTACTGTAGAAGGGTAGTCTGTAGTAAATGCCTAGTGGTCGCTGAACCAGAAAGGGACAAACTAAAAGCAGATAATGTCACTTTTAAGTGTGTCACTTGCCACTGGAAGCAAAACCAATCAAACCCTCAGCCTTACTTTGTAAGTACACCACCTCCCCTCCTCCACTTATGTTTACAACATGCCAAGGGATTCTACTCTCAAGGACAACCTGTCCTTGCCCACCCTCCTTTCATCCAGGGTACCTTTCAACATGCCATCTCTGGCCATGTAGCCTCCCTCCCTACTACCCTTGTCTACCTCCATTTGGACAAGCTAGAACTTGGCCATCCTCAGGTCAATGTATTGGACTCCTATTTCCAGCCCTACTTCTCTGAGAAAAGCTACCACTTCTCTCACCTGCCCTTCAACTTGGCCACTGAGCAGTCTGTGAACAGCTATGAGAAGGCAGCAATAGACCTCACTCATTCCCTCTCATCCTTCTCCAGGGTGGTCATTTTCCACACCACCCATAGTGATGAGGAAAGAGGGGATCTCTTTGCTGGTCATCTTGATGGTAAACCAGTAGCATTCAAGGTGTCTGAGGTAAGTGACAAATCTCCTCTTTACCTCCTTACTAACCATGTCCAAGTGCCTCCAAGTACTGTTCAACCCCCTCACCAAAATTGTCCAGGGTGCAGACATAGTTTTCTATGTCTGTGGCTCTATTGTCACTGTAAAAGACAGCTTCAATGATTTAAAAGAAGCTGCTCAGAAGTGAGTGTTTGCAACATACATATTTGGATCTTTTTCTCTAACCTTTGATGCCCAACACCTCAGGCTGGCCAGTACTACCCCTTACCTGCTGAGCCTACTGGACAGTACCATTGTTCAAGGCTTTGATGTCTTCCAAGCAGCCAGTTTGCCCTCAATGATTGTGCACTGCTTGGGAGGCATTCCAATATCATCATTATGATGTGGAAGTCTGAAGGGCAAGGTGTACAAAAAGTGGAAAAGGTAGTAGTGGAGAAATTCTTGTGGACTGATAAGTTTATCAGACCATGGGGAGAGCATTTGCCAGTTCAATGCCCTCAATGTGGAACCATGCAGAAGTGGGAGTCTGGTTCTGCAGGTAAAACTATTACCTATGAGTGCAAGTATGCTCAGTGTGGGTTTGACAAAGGGCCTAACAAGACTTCCCTCCCACCCAAAAAATTTATTTACTCTATTTCTCCTGATGCCATATCTTTAACACAAGGGAAAAAAGGAACATCTTCCTGGTTACAACTTACCATTTAAAAATATACCTGTAACCTTGTAAATACCCCATTTGATATTAGCCTGCTCCACAAATGCTTCATGAGTTTGCAAAATCTCTTAACCACTTCCATCCCTACAATAAATTGGCCTATCCCACTTTAAGGGGGGTGGGCCATTCCCCAGCCAGGTTGGCCTATCCCCCTTTCAAGGGGGGGAACCATGCCCCTCCTAGGTCAGCCTATCCCACTTTCAAGGGGGTGGGCCACCCCCCAGCCAGGTTGGCCTGTCCCCCTTTCAGGGGGGGACCATCCCCCAGCCAGGTCAGCCTATCCCCTTTGCAAGGGGGTGGGCCATCTCCCAGCCAGGTTAGCCTATGTGATTTCAGGGTGGGAACCATCCCCCTGCTAGGTCAGCCTATCCCACTTTCAGGGTGGGAACCATCCCCCTGCTAGGTCAGCCTATCCCACTTTCAGGGGGGGCCATCCCCCTACCAGGTCGGCCTATCCCTCTTTCAGGGGGGGACCATCCCCCAGCCAGGTTGACCTATCCCTCTTTCAGGGCAGTGGGCCATCCCCCAGCCTGGTCAGCCTATCCACTTTCAGGGGGGGACCATCCCCCAGCCAGGTAGGCCTATCCCCCTTTCAGGGGGGTGGGCCATCCCCTGCCAGGTCAGCCTATCCCACTTTCAGGGGGGTGGGCCATCCTCCAGCCTGGTTAGCCTATCCACTTTCCCATTAGTCCAACTCTCCTTATATCATGTCCTAGATTTTCTTATAGTTTCTCCCAGTGCACACTGAGTACAACTTGCATAGAAATACTCTGTATTAAATATCATTTTTGCACTGGTAAGCCATGCCCAAGCCAATGGCCCCCAGCTTTCAGGCCAAGCCAAGCCCTCATACTGGGCTTGTGGGGCTTCATGGCCTGGCCTGAGGTTTCCTTGGTCCCAAGCCCTCAGAAGCTGGGCTGGGAAAACACTATGTGCAGGTCACTTTTTGTCTCCCTTAGTATACTTGCTATGGTAATAAAGACTGTGATTACAGGTTAAATATACACTGATGTTCAGATGAAACAAGCTAGAAAATTGTTTATCTGACTTTGGGATATTTTCTTTGTGCTCTATGACTGGAGCCCACCTTGAGGGGCATTGGTTGTTTGGTTTGACTCCCTGTCCTCCTCCCCCCATTTTATATGCCACATTCCACCTCTGTTCTTTTCCACTGAATCTCTTGCAAATTGGGATTCTTCTTTCAACTTGCTGAGGGCTGTCTATTGGTCCATCTTATGTCACTGCTACATTTAATTATTCAGGAGATATAGCCAATTTTGCACACAAAGGTATTGGGGGACCATCTGGCTGATATCTTGGGATTAGGTGTGCATATTCCCCCAGTTTTTTGTTCTTCACACTCTCCACATGTCCCCTCACTGTGTCCTCAAATCTTATAGCATTTTCCCCAGTGATTGTTCATTGGCATGTGGTCAGCCTTCCCCACACTGTATTTGCCCATGTATGCCCCCCATTTTCCTGCTAAATCTTTCCATTTTTTCATGTATGACTCTCCTCAACATTGACTGTCAGACAACACTGAAGATGTGGGCCAACCCATAGTGTTGGTTTTTGCCCTTTATCTTATTCATTTTCATGCCATATGTTTCACTTTTTTGCATATCCAATGATAATACATTATGAGTGAGGATGAAGGGTGGGGGAGGATGAAACAGGAGGGAGAAAAAGTGAGCCCTTGGCTCAGTGGGAGTGGGAGTTGATGATGATTGTGGCTGCATGATGAGGTGAGGAGGGGATCTGATGAAAGGGTGGGGCTATGTGAGGGTGAGGGGAATGGGGGAATACAATTAAACCAATCAGTGCAGGGGGGAATTTTATAGTCCTTGGTCCTGGCTCTCTTCTGGTGGTCTTTCCATGTAGTACTGATGGTACTATGGGTTGATTCCTAAGGCCTATGAATTGCAGTGACTGTGTTTCTGACATCATATTAGGTGCAATAATGAATTAGCACCCTGGGTGCTCTGTAGCCTATCCTTCCAATGCCACCTAGTATAAAGAAGGTTTTTTCTCCACTCCAATCTCTATGCAATCCTGACCTCTGAGGCTGCTATGGGACATCCCATTTTCCTTCAGAGATGCAGATGGGATTTCCCACAGTAGCCTCTGAGGCTATTATGGGACATCCCACTTGCTGTAAGAGATGTAGATGGGATGACCCATCATAGCCTATGAGGCTGTCATGGGACACCCCACTTGCCCTAAGAGGTGTGGATGGGATGTCCCATCATTGCCTATGAGGCTGCCATGGGACATCCCACTTGCCCTAAGAGGTGTGGATGGGATGTCCCATCATTGCCTATGAGGCTGTCATGGGACATCCCACTTGCCCTAAGAGGTGTAGATGGGATGTCCCACATTAGCCTTTAAAGCTGTCATGGGACATCTCACTTGCCCTTAGACATGTAGATAGGACATCCCTCATAGCCTATGATGGTGGTGGGGGTCATCTCCCAGCAGCTTCAGACTGAGGGTATGTGGTGACAGTGAATATTTCCTTTGGAAGATGGGATCATCACACACAATGTTATCCATGCTATGTTTGTACCAGACTGGAGGCTGATGGTTCAATGTGGGGTGAACTGGACATCATTTGTGGTAGTGACATGAAACCCAGTGTCCAACCAGGTAGGGACTTTCTGTGAGAGAGAAAGCAGTCATTCTCATGCAGTGAGTGGTTTGTATGTCATTTGGTGATTTACTGTGGCACAGTACCATAAATGCTTGTGTTCAAATCTATGTCCAGCCTCTCTCTTACTTTGTCCATCAATATGTGAAGGAGAAGCTGGCTCTCATACAACAAAAGACTTGATTTCCCACAAAACAACCATTTTTGACAAGACAAATTAGATGCATGTTGCTTCCCAGTGATGATATGGAGGTTTCCCCAGAATGGCCTTGAATATTTCTCTGCTAGTTTCATCTTTGTATTAAGGTAGTGTTATTAGCTCATAATGATAGCTATGTATGCTCTCCTTGGGAACAAGAATTGTTCCACTAATATAGCTACATTTTGGAGTCAGGGACCCCAGACACCTAAGGCAACAATGGGAGATCCCACATCATTTCATTTAAAAGCAGATCCCAGGGCAGGGAAGATGGGAAATCCCAGGCCTGTAGTCATGCCTTCCCCTGGGACATGAGCAGATGTCCCTGGGATGACCATGGTCTGGGAGGCAATTAGCTGGAATGGTTTGGAGAAACTATTCAGCCTAAATGCTTATGGAAAAGTTTACCTGAAGTGAATCTCTGACATTGCCTGACCTACTAGTATCTATTTGTCCTTATTACCCCTTAGGAGCCTCAGGCCTTGGACTGAACCTGGCACCTACTGATATACTGCCCCCTTTTTTTATATGTCTTGAGATATCCAATATACTGGATTGATTCAAGAATGAAGATGAGAGTAATAGCAGCAGAGGCATAACAGTAGGAGTACTGCAGGTCAACACTGTGTACATGAGAATCAAAACAGCCATTTACACTAAATCATTTGGGAACAACAATATTCTCTGATATAATGTGAAACCACAAAATACAAAGCTGGCACCAAATTTTGCAAAATTTCCCAAGCCATTGAAGGATTCTACAGAGACAACATGAATGACCACCTGGAAACTATCATCAAATACTATAGTGAAGGGAAACTGAAGGAATTACAGTGGCCTTTGTCAATCCTTCCTACTTAGCACCTTTGCTGGATGAAACAATAGGTATTGCAATGGTGTGAAGGAAATAGTATCTTACACAACTGGTTCTCCTTTGCAATATCCACAAGGACAGGGCATAAATTGTCCACATTGTCACCATACTCCTCAAAGGCTTTTTGGATAGATTCATTAACTTTTGCATGGATACCTGAACTTTGATATTCCTTCACAGCTGAAGTCAGGCTTTCCTGCAAATTATCCCATCCACCCTGCACCTGCAACAAGAAATATAAGAATTCAAACACAAGTATGGTACCTGGAATCATGAGCCATGTCACTCCATATAAACAATTAGAACATGAAATTCACCAAGACCCTGTTCAGCAATATACTGCTTGGAAGATTGCATTGAGGTGGACAACATAGGCATTGTGAGGGGTTGGTAAGAAGAGTCAATGGTACCCTTTCATATGTCAAATGGATCAAAAAATTCAGTCCATCACTGAAGAATCAAGATGGACATGAAACTCACAAGCTAATGGGTAAACCATGAAGGCCATAGAATTCATCACTAATGAGAAAACAGGACCACAAACCAGCTGCAGGGACTTTTGAGAACGACTGCATGGCTAAACTCAGTTGATAACATACATTCTACAAATATATATCAGTAATTGAGAACAGGCTGGAGTAGCAATCAGTACTAACATTCTGAGATATATGCAATGGGAAATAAGGTCTCAAGTAAACACAACAGAAGACAACCTACATCCTGAGAGATGCTGTTTAACAATAATCTGGACATGAGGATACTAATTGATCTCACCACCTATTTCATAACAAAATGATGTTCAGGATCCAAGTGCAACAGGGAGGCAGTGAACATGGTCAGCATCCATCCACCACCACCTGCCATGACTCCACTCACTTGCTATGAACCCAAGTGCAACAGGGAGGCAGTGAACATGGTCAACATCCATCCACCACCACCTGCCATGACTCCACTCACTTCCTATGAACCCAAGTGCAACAGGGAGGCAGTGAACATGGTCAGCATCCATCCACCACCACCTGCCATGACTCCACTCACATACTATGAACCCAAGTGCAACAGGGAGGTAGTGAACATGGTCAGCATCCATCCACCACCACCTGCCATGACTCCACTCACTTCCTATGAACCCAAGTGCAACAGGGAGGCAGTGAACATGGTCAGCATCCATCCACCACCACCTGCCATGACTCCACTCACATGCTATGAACCCAAGTGCAACAGGGAGGCAGTGAACATGGTCAGCATCCATCCACCACCACCTGCCATGACTCCACTCACTTCCTATGAACCCAAGTGCAACAGGGAGGCAGTGAACATGGTCAGCATCCATCCACCACCACCTGCCATGACTCCACTCACTCCCTAAGAACCCAAGTGCAACAGGGAGGCAGTGAACATGGTCAGCATCCATCCACCACCACCTGCCATGACTCCACTCACAAGCTATGAACCCAAGTGCAACAGGGAGGCAGTGAACATGGTCAGCATCCATCCACCACCACCTGCCATGACTCCACTCACTGCCTAAGAACCCAAGTGCAACAGGGAGGCAGTGAACATGGTCAACATCCATCCACCACCACCTGCCATGACTCCACTCACAAGCTATGAACCCAAGTGCAACAGGGAGGCAGTGAACATGGTCAGCATCCATCCACCACCACCTGCCATGACTCCACTCACATCCTATGAACCCAAGTGCAACAGGGAGGCAGTGAACATGGTCAGCATCCATCCACCACCACCTGCCATGACTCCACTCACTTCCTATGAACCCAAGTGCAACAGGGAGGCAGTGAACATGGTCAACATCCCTCCACCACCACCTGCCATGACTCCACTCACAAGCTATGAACCCAAGTGCAACAGGGAGGCAGTGAACATGGTCAGCATCCATCCACCACCACCTGCCATGACTCCACTCACTGGCTAAGAACCCAAGTGCAACAGGGAGGCAGTGAACATGGTCAGCATCCATCCACCACCACCTGCCATGACTCCACTCACTTCCTATGAACCCAAGTGCAACAGGGAGGCAGTGAACATGGTCAGCATCCATCCACCACCACCTGCCATGACTCCACTCACTTGCTATGAACCCAAGTGCAACAGGGAGGCAGTGAACATGGTCAGCATCCATCCACCACCACCTGCCATGACTCCACTCACAAACTATGAACCCAAGTGCAACAGGGAGGCAGTGAACATGGTCAGCATCCATCCACCACCACCTGCCATGACTCCACTCACATCCTATCAACCCAAGTGCAACAGGGAGGCAGTGAACATGGTCAGCATCCATCCACCACCACCTGCCATGACTCCACTCACTCCCTAAGAACCCAAGTGCAACAGGGAAGCAGTGAACATGGTCAGCATCCATCCACCACCACCTGCCATGACTCCACTCACTCCCTAAGAACCCAAGTGCAACAGGGAAGCAGTGAACATGGTCAGCATCCATCCACCACCACCTGCCATGATTCCACTCACAAGCTATGAACCCAAGTGCAACAGAGAGGCAGTGAACATGGTCAGCATCCATCCACCACCACCTGCCATGACTCCACTCACATGCTATGAACCCAAGTGCAACAGGGAAGCAGTGAACATGGTCAGCATCCATCCACCACCACCTGCCATGACTCCACTCACAAACTATGAACCCAAGTGCAACAGGGAGGCAGTGAACATGGTCAACATCCATCCACCACCACCTGCCATGACTCCACTCACATACTATGAACCCAAGTGCAATAGGGAGGCAGTGAACATGGTCAGCATCCATCCACCACCACCTGACATGACTCCACTCACATCCTATGAACCCAAGTGCAACAGGGAGGCAGTGAACATGGTCAGCATCCATCCACCACCACCTGCCATGACTCCACTCACTTCCTATGAACCCAAGTGCAACAGGGAGGCAGTGAACATGGTCAGCATCCATCCACCACCACCTGCCATGACTCCACTCACTTTCTATGAACCCAAGTGCAACAGGGAGGCAGTGAACATGGTCAGCATCCATCCACCACCACCTGCCATGACTCCACTCACTTCCTATGAACCCAAGTGCAACAGGGAGGCAGTGAACATGGTCAACATCCATCCACCACCACCTGCCATGACTCCACTCACTTCCTATGAACCCAAGTGCAACAGAGAGGCAGTGAACATGGTCAGCATCCATCCACCACCACCTGCCACAACTCCACTCACTTCCTATGAACCCAAGTGCAACAGGGAGGCAGTGAACATTGTCAGCACCCATCCACCTCCACCTGCCATGACTCCACTCACATCCTATGAACCCAAGTGCAGCAGGGAGGCAGTGACCATGGTCAGCATCCATCCACCACCACCTGCCATGACTCCACTCACATACTATGAACCCAAGTGCAACAGGGAGGCAGTGAATATGGTCAGCATCCATCCACCATCCCAGGTCACAGATGCACTCACATACTGCCAACCCAGGAAAGATTGAAATATAGCAGCTACATTCAGTGTGAATGATCTAGCAATGCTTTCCATCCCACATACTCTCTATGAACTATTAAGCATCTTATTGGTACAATCACCCCATTGCTCACATATGGAAACCAAATTGACAGGTGGAATGCAAGCATGTCAGGTCGCTTCAAATATTTATTAGTTTCCATCCACTTCTTCAAAGAGCTGGCATGTGTTAGTACACCTCAAACATTCTACTTCATCACTTACTGCATTATAGCAAACTCCATGCACAGCTCCAAGTTGGACTGTTGTGTTGATATGAGGAGCTGTTGCAACCCTTCCTCTTTCAATGCATTTGCTGTGCATGTTAGCAAGGGTGCACACTCAGCACCCTCTCTTTCCATTCCTGGCATCATTTCTCATGCACTCTGCCACGTTATAAGATATTTTGCACTGACCAGCGAGTGAAAGATAGTCTTTAGGTGGAAACCTTTCCTCATTCAACCAATTCTTGACCCTTCTAAGGCAATCATCCAGCATCCCCTTTTCTACCTCTGCAACTCCATCCATTGCAACACCTTCACTCTTCCCTTCGTCTATCAATTCCTGGATAGCATCAAGTTCCAGGGTGTCTGCCTTTGTTAGCAGCACAATTACCTGGAACTGCTCAGAGCAACACATTTACATGATGAATACTGTCCTTGTGAAGTACACACCATCACCTGTATCACACTCCTGAAAAAATTTCTTTTCAGCAGCCGTGACCATCCTGTGGCTCTCATTCAAAGGAATGCAAAACCTACACCAATAATAAGAACCAGATCAATACACTCACAAATCAATCATGACATTACCATATGGCATGAATTCTCTCATTCAACTTGGTTGTCTTAGCACGATCCCTCACAAATTTCTTCATCATGTCAAACTGCTCTTCGCTTCCAGCCTCAAATCCACGTGAATCATGGAACACGAATCCTGGATTACTCCGGAAGACCAGCTCATCCTCGATGTTGTGGTAGCCACGCTAGATACCTTCAACATATATCACATAAACTTGTGGAGTAACCTCACCAGTTAACGAACCCTGCACTACAGCAGCATCCACCTAAATATAGCCGAACACTGTGATTAACCTCGAGAAAACACTATGCACATGCATACCTTCTCTCCTTTTCCGTTGAAGATCTCTGGTTGATCTGTAGTAGTTACAGACCCTTTGCAGGATCGTTGTTTTACCTGCATTTGTCCCTTCCCATGACAAGAATACGAAAACGAGGGATACGATCGATGTGTTCTTTAGCTTTCGCGGGAGGTAAGCGATAGGGATGGCGTGAAGAGGGTGGCTCTAGTGTTGATGCGGTTAAGTCCATAGCATTGGCCATATGCAGAGTACTTGCCCGGGGTTACTTCTTCAGCTTTTGGATGCACGGGAACGTCCTCATTGCCTTCGGGACAATGCGGACCCGTAGGTTGAACGTCGGTAAGTGCAGGAGTAAGAGTTTCTGTGCCGGCTAGCAGAGAGCCCAGCCAAATAGTAGCTAAGTACACCAAAGCACATAAAAGCACGCATAACCACCTTGAGTAGGGGCGGGAACAGGAACGTCCACGTGTCCAGGGTCGGGGGAAGTACCTGGGCGATTGGTATCGATTGTTGTGGTATCGCGAATAACCCCATTGTCTGAGGGAGAACTAGAGTCTTGAACGGTCACTTCAGTCGGTACAAACGTCAATGTCAGTACTGATGGGGTCATACTGGGTTGTGTAGCTCCAGTGGGAGCGAGAAGCGGTGGAACAACTCTATCATCACTTGGGGAAGGCGGCTGCCGACAACACCAGAATCCGCTGAAACACCCAGGTGCCATGAATAACGAGAAGACGAGGTTTTTCTGAAAGTTGTAGGAGGCAGTAAGTGTGTGGTTCGAGTTAGAGATGGAAGTGTGGAAAAGGCGTGGAGCTACGGAGTGGAGTTGATCGATATGAAGGCGCTTATTGATAAGCCAGTAAAACATGTTGTTGGTGGCGCCTAGTTTTCTTCTGATAAGAAAAGTTGTTTATTTTCGATATACAGCCCGTTCCAAGCTAACACTACCGTTGTGCATTTGAGTCTATGCTGTTCGTGTTCCGTGACCATGATCAAGTGTATCGTAAAGATGAGGACGACGCCGTCGCACTAGAGATTGTCATCTACGTAGTGACTTAGTGAGGCTAGTTCTTCAGATGTGAAAATGGACAACTGCAGCAGTGAATAGCGAAGGAAAAGGGGAAGAGAGAAAAGTAGTATGCATTTTTAGAGCCCATGAACTACACAGATGCTATGTAAAGTAATGTGTGTAAGAAGTAACAGTTAATAGTGCCTAAGGAAATCACCAAATGAACCGAAGGGATAAGAGCATTTGAATACAACCTGTGTACGATGTATATGCAGTTTATGCAAAGAAATAGGACGGCTGTATATCACCAGAAACAACTGAAAGAATATTGCTCGGAGCACGGGGATTACAATCAAGTAACGCGAAACTCAACAAAACTTCTCCACCTCCACAAAGAATCGGCCTTTGGACCTGTGAAGATGTAGGGGGAACCACAACTATACCGTACTCCAACACTTGCACCCGCGGACGTGGAACCTGCACTCGTGGCCCTGGCAGCAGGATGTCCAGCAGCATTGCTCATGGACGATGATGACTAGCTGGGTCCAGAGCGAAGTGACCAGAAGCGACCAACTCCCCACCGAGCGGAAGCCAACATTGAGCGGGATAGAAAAGGCGAGAAAGTCGTTTCCCGTTGCATTGATCATTATCCAGTGGAGACCGCTCTTGGTAACTCATGACGAGACGCGAAGAATTGGGAACGCGTTGCCCCTCCTCACCTTATCCTCGATGTCCCCTAACGATCCCCCGTCTCAACACACACGGCCAGCGCAAGCCACATCTCCTCACTCCTATGACAAACGACAATTAAGTCTTGTCGTTTGCTCTTGCATCTGCCCTCCTCGTCCTTGCTGTCGCTCATTCTCGTCCATTCTTCTCCGCATCCTGATCAACGAGGTAATACTCTCTGAGCGAGCATGTGGAATTGTGCGAGGCTGGTGGTGAAGCTATGCGTGTCCACTTCACCACCTGAGAGCGACGGTAAATCAAAAGAGAGAGATGGCGGAGAGGGTATCGATAAATCGTGCTCGACAAGTTGGAGTAGGAGGGCTGCGCGGCGATGTGAAGATCGAGGCAGACAGGATGACAATACCAGCATATCAAGAGATGGTGTGTAGGAGGGAGTAGACAGCGCAAATGAAAGGTAGGGATATGCTGTAGTTCTGCTGTGCGACATGATGATGGACTCCATAGTGCCAACACCGTTCCTCTCCGAATTGGCGAGGGTGAAGGACGCAAGGAAGGGGGTGGTTGCGACTTTGCGCCTGGTTAGTGGCGGGGTGGCACAATCACATCTGATGACGAGGATGCGGCAGGAGGGTCTGGAAGTGACGCCGATGGTGCCGGACTGGGAGAGAATATATCTTGCAGTGACTCTCGCGAAGGTGACCGGGATGAGAATGGCACAGCAAGCTTCGAAGGGAGAGGGAGCTAGGGGTGAATGCGATATGCCTGTCGCGTCGCCTGCAGAAGCACGTCAGTGCGCGTACGCAGTATTGGTGAAGAAAACCTACACCGATCGATCATGACAACGTGGGAGTTTGCTGTCTGTGTGAGGTCCGTTGCCGACTACCGTCTGTCTAACTCTGCTATCCTTTGCTAGGTCGAAACGCAGGAATGGCCAGAACGACCGTGTCGCGTTCGCCCGTCCGCGGTAGTAGGCAGGCACTTCGTCGCTAACACCGCTGAGGTTGGGCTGGGCGACGGTTCCCAGGGATGTGTACAAGAGGCCAAAGATACTCCAAGTGAAAGCGAACGCAAGATCGCAGGATAGTTACGTTTCCAGTTGGTTCCGTGTAGTGCTTTTGTGTCAAGGCACCATTTGGACTAATCAAATACCAGGGGCCATCGGCACTCGAGCACCCACCACCACTCCGCACAAACCTCTTCAACCTTCTGATCATGACTATCCAAACCAGATTCTACCAAGTATCAGGCTACCGCGCTCATTCGAACGGATGGTATGTCGACGTATTGTGCGAATTTACTTCCGGATGCTTACGACTCCCAGGTTCAAGCAGTATGACGACAAACCCATGATCCGCGCGCTCGCGTCTGAAACGTCCAAAGATTTTAGACCTGGAGGTTCAGATGCACCACTTGAACTAGTCTTAGGTACGATCGGTGGGACATCGTATCACCAGACGACGTTCTGATTCGCTCAAGGCATTTTGCCTTGCGGTGCTTCATACGTTCTGCTCACGACGGAGCAAATGCACTTGTTTACCCAAAAATACCGCTTAAACATACCAAGGGGATCCTGGCGGTCATCAGATTTCCTGTCGTTGTCCCCAATCTATTTCCACTCAGAAGCAGAACTATCGTCGAAGCTCGCCACGTACAAACAAAGGCCCAGGAACAAGAATCGGAGAGAGACAGAGGAACCCAGAGACAATAGCCAGGCAAACCGTGGATACGTCGCTGGGCCGGTCTCGGTGCACTATCGCGCTTATTTCGAGCAACAACGGTATGTGTACATACAGTATCGCTGTGTTCGGTGGATACAATGCTCCTTCCGTAGGACCCTTTACCACCTCCTGGCTAAACGTATATCCCCGGAAAAATTCGCTTTATCGCCGCCATCTTGGTTGTCTGGTATTCGGGTCATCTCGATCGTTTTCGTGCAATGGTCCGTGGACAACCGGCGTAGAGACGAACGTCTGCAGAATCCAAGCTTAATTGAAGTCGGCATCACGGATGCCCATTTCCCCAGTTTCTTTGATACCCTTACAGGGTCTGGGATGCTGAAAGAGGAGTCCAGATTGGCAGCCATCTCGAAGGGGGGAACCACGCTGCATCTCAAATTGAAACAAGCAGCAAAGAATCCGCATTCCAAGGTAACGTAAATCAACTCGTGAATCTACATGGATGTCCGCTTAGCATGAGCCACAGATGCCGAATCACTCGAAAGTAGAAGAAATTGCCAAATCCGAATTACCTCAGAGGCTGCGCACTCTGTTCGATCACGATGCACAGAAGAGCGGCATGCCTCTGATCGTGTTGTGTCACGACGAAGAAATGACTCGAGGCATCTTGGAGCGTGCTGGCATCGATGTGTCTTCATATAAATCAGGCCTGTCCTCCTTGCTTCCTTTCTGTCCAGCTGAAGATAAGGTATGTCCATAAAGCGCCAGTCACGCTTTGCTGTGTGCCAACACCTTACAAACCCATCAAGGTAGGACATCGTTCCCGCTCGCGCTCACCCCGGAGGGGGTCCCGTAGTTCTGTATCAGACTATCGCCAGGATCACTCTCGCGAGTCGGCCGAAACCCAGAAACACGGAGTACAACCCAGATCTCACCGCGGTGCAGTTGACTACTCCGCTGCATACGTTGTCGACATGCAAAAACTGGTCAGCGCGTTGATGGAGTCAAATGCCCCTAATACAACACCGGAAACTGCAAAACTTTTGCGTATTCAAACCGATACCCGGACTTGTGGCGGCGATGACAGCTTGTAAGGATTTCCTCCCACAATTTGAGGCAAAAAATCATTATCAATTATTATTGTAGGCTGCAACTCCGGATGTGGAAGTCCATGGCTGAGGGTGCTGCTATCGACGAACAGCGCAGTACTCGTACAATGAGTGAGGCACCCTGCGCGGAACTGTTGCCTGGACCAGCTCCGAAGAAGGAAGCGCAGGACGACGACGACGACGACGATGACCCTAATGACTTCGGCGAATATGATCCAAACGATTTCGAATCAGCACCACCCACCGTCACTCGCGCGATAGACGACTTCTCAGATGACGACTGGTAAAGAGCGAGAAGATTATAGTGTACGTTAACATGAGTGTACATAATGTACCAGGTAACCTATCCTTTGAGTATCGCACTTGTATCATGGCCAGTCCTTAGTCTTGAAAGAATATCTGGACGAGCCGGACAAGCTATCCGTTCGGAGCATGGAGCTTCTGTACACCTCTTCATGGCCAAGCAACGACACCTTGTCGCTAGCATCAAATCCACTGTCCTGCTCAGCTACGATTGCACCCGTGCGTTGGTCCAGGCGGAACTTTAAACCACTAAGTCTGGATCGCATCCGAGATTCGTCGTCGTAAGGAAGCAAGAGTTCGCCAAAACCAGACCGCGATGTTAACGAAACGATGGATGCAATCGAGCCCGGAGGACTCGTTAGCCAGAGTTTACGACGCGACCTCGCGTGTAGCGCGTGGACGATCAGTCCAGTTATGCCAATCAGGATCATGAGCGAGCTCAATAGATGTGCAGGTAGAGTTCTGTGTGAAAGTACATGAACACATGAACACAGGTAAGACGGATGAGGAGGATCTTACTCTACAAATAACCTCGGAACATCTGTCGTCAATAGGGCTGGAATCGTGGTGTTGGCCTGGCCAAAGTAGTTAGCTTGCGCAGCAACTGCAAGATATTGTGTCTTGTCAAGTGTGTCAATTACAAACTCGCAGCTAAAACGGGCCAATAAGCTCACATATATATTCGACGTTGCGTTCAGCCAACCGTAAGAGTCGTTGAACACCGACTGGATACCGCCAGGCTGCTGTGACGCGTATTTGTATACGGTACCTGGCAGGCCGGAGTTGATAGCGATAGCTCTTGCGGCTACATAGACGTTGCTGGAGGCATCGAACACAACCCTATTCAAAAGACCATCAACAAACGATGACTCGAATGGTGTGAAGGTCATCACGTACCCGTTGAATACTTGGCCATTCAGTGGATCTCCCGTGACATTGTTTGGTTCCGTGAAATTTTGCAGTGCCGTGCAGTCTCCAAGCGTGCCATTATTCAAGTTCATAGTTGTCTGTATAATGAAGACTTTCATCGAGGGCTGACAGAAAATGGCCGATACTTGTGGATCGTCGGTCGTGGCCATATCTTGAAAGTAATACCAAAAGATAATGGGTTGGAAAGCTATGTCCTGACCCTCGAGTGCGCAACTGCTAGCATTAGTAACACCATACTGCTGGTTCCCGTCCGCAATTCCGAAGGTGAAGTTAGCACTACACGTATTAGGGAAGGCGGCCTGAGCGATGTAATTGCCACCCGAAGAGGTTAAACCGAGCGATTCCGTATTGATACAGTTGACCTCCGTCTGCAGACCGGTCGTGTTTACCGCAAGCGACCCGTTGAATGGTACACCGGGCTCTGGCTGGAGGGTGGAGTACTGAGGTAAAAGTCATCCACGTGAACGAACACTTACTTCAAAAGAGGCCGCAGTCCACGCGCCATGGACATAGGGAGGATCACCAAGACCACTATAGACTGATGTACCTTAGTTCCACACGAATCCTTAGAGCCAGATGGGCTCACCAGCTGCATCAGCATACTAGTCAATGGCGTATTAGCGCATATTCAGTTTCTGAGTTGCAATGCTCACCCCTACAGAAGCCAGGAACGCATCCAGTTGGCTGACGTCAGGGGAAAGTGCTATTGCCCTCGTGCTAATCGCCGTGGACACTAGAAAGGGTACACATAAGTAAAACGTTCTCTCCCTTCTGAGACGTCACTGACCCACAGTGTGGGGCACCTGTTGGACCTGCAAGAGAGAGCCCGCAAGGGGTTGCAGCAGAGCAACGGTGAAGGCTACAAGCGTCGACACGTAAACGAGATAGTGCTTATATTTGAACGAGTAAAAAAGCACAGCTATTCGGCTGCCAATAAACGTCAAAAGAGCATATCAACGGAAGGGACGGGCGCACTTGAGTGCGATCTGAAGGCAGTATTAGTGTTGCTCACCATGTTGAATGAAACAATCTTACATAGTCTAAGAGGATACTACGTGAAGCAGGCACATTGCCTTCGGCGAGGGTTATATACGGCTGCTAACATGTGAGCAGAACTCGCCAATGAATCCTTACCAGCAGGAGTTACCTGGTACCAACGAAGCATCCAGTCAGTGATAGTCCAAAAGTATGCGAGAGGTACGACTAGCAATGTCGGGAAAAATGACTAAAAGCACGGTGAATTGTCAATAATTGTTACACGGATGTCTGTGGTCCTTATACCGTCAGGAATTGCGTGGACGCAAAACTGAAAACGTTTTTCTCGGGAACATGAAATCCTGCAAAGTATTTTGAAAAGGTGTCGTGTACTGTCTGGGACCGAACGGACCATTCTGGGTGCTGGATATGTGGAGGGCGACTTCTATAGTGATTCCCAACCCAATCATGCACGCTGCCGCCAGAGCGACAAACCATGTTCTTATGATGAAGGGCTCCTGAGTGATACTGCATTGGACAACGGCTCACTGACAACGCGCTCTGAATGGTCTGCTCACATAACGCGGCGGCCTGTTGGACTGAGTGCCGGGGGTCGGTATCTCGTGTATTGTCGAGTTTCGGAATCGGAGAGGACGTGGTGCAACCTCATGTTGCGTGCCCTCGTCCATGACGAGAGTGCGAGGACGGCCCAGAGGATGAGTGGGTGCATCGCATTGGAGGCGCGGGTGATTAAGTATCAACCGTAGCATAGCTCAGTCATCTTAAGGCACGACAAGGTCGTCGCGACCACTGTCAAAGGGCTATGTGTGAAATTATGTGGCTATTCTGGTTGTTGGAGACCTCAAGGTGGGCATGAGGCTCTCCACCAATCCGATTATGACCTAAGCGTTTGATCAGGCGAATTTTACGGTTCGCTAGAGGACTCAACACGTTCGTTTTACCTACGGACCGTGGAAGACATCGTGTCCTTGGGTTGGCGTGACTCACGTCCTATAGAACCCCGATAACGGAACTGATACTTATGCAAAACGAGTACGCCTGCACGGAGATCGACATTAGTGAATGTTGGTATCGCTTGCAGCTGCCTCGAGGCGAGGGGTTGCATAAAAGAAAACACATGAGCCTTGGCGCCACTGAGTTTCTGTCGCCGCTCGAAAATTAAGCGGACACCCTTGACCCGACTCGACTTGTCCTCGTTTTTGACCAAACCTCCCTTCGTGTCCCAACGCCCATCACTGTAACGACTTCTCTTTTATCTTTGATCCCCAGCGTACGTGTCTTACTACTTGTCCGTCAATCTCGTGTACCGCCGTCGCGTCGGGATGCGCGTGCATGGCGTGTAGCGCGACTCGTTCGCGTTTTCCTTTCAAATTTACTTCCATCGTTCGCGTTCACAACATACTGATTCTTCCTCCTTAGCATGCGTGAAATCGTGCACATTCAGACCGGCCAGGTAGGTCAACGCGTCCCCATGCTTTTACCGTGATCGCTTATAATTTTTCTCTCCTTGTAGTGCGGTAACCAAATCGGTACGAATCGAGCCACTCCGCCAGAAAAAATGCCGATACTCATCGATCCGGCGTTCATTTAGGTGCCAAGTTCTGGGAGGTGGTTTCTGACGAGCACGGCATCGAACGGGATGGTCTCTACAAAGGGAATAACGACATGCAGCTCGAACGGATTTCCGTGTACTACAATGAGATCGGTTCAAACAAGTACGTTCCTCGTGCCGTCCTTGTCGACCTCGAGCCTGGTACCATGGATTCTGTTCGCTCTGGTCCTCTGGGTGGTCTTTTCCGCCCCGACAACTTCATCTTTGGCCAGAGCGGTGCTGGTAACAACTGGGCTAAAGGACGTGAGTGCTGCTCACTGATCTTCGGATATCTGATCATATGTCATTCAGACTACACGGAGGGAGCTGAGCTGGTCGACTCAGTGTTGGATGTCGTTCGCAAGGAGGCTGAGGGTACCGACTGTCTGCAAGGTACATTTGGGCTATTGATGGCGATGGATCGATCTCAATGCGTTGTCCGCAGGCTTCCAAATTACACACTCGCTTGGTGGTGGTACCGGCGCCGGAATGGGGACCCTGCTCATGTCTAAGATCAGGGAAGAGTACCCTGATCGCATGATGTGTACGTACTCCGTTGTCCCGAGTCCGGCTGTATCGGACACCGTTGTCGAGGTGCTTTGCTTTGTTTTTTTGTACGTGATCATTCTAACAGTGTCACGTTAGCCATACAATGCCACCCTCTCGGTCCACCAACTAGTAGAAAATTCTGATGAAACGTTCTGCATCGACAACGAGGCTCTCTACGATATTTGCTTCAGGACGCTCAAGCTTTCTACCCCAACATATGGAGACCTCAACCATCTTGTCTCCTTCGTCATGTCCGGTATCACGACGTGTCTGCGCTTCCCCGGCCAGCTGAACTCTGATCTACGGAAGCTCGCCGTGAACATGGGTACGCCTATTCCGTCTTTTGGATCATCTTGATTGTTGATTACCTTCCATAGTTCCTTTCCCCCGTCTTCATTTCTTCATGACCGGATTTGCACCTTTGACCGCTCGAGGCAGTCAACAATACCGCGCCGTCACCGTCCCTGAACTGACGCAACAAATGTTCGATGCCAAGAACATGATGGCTGCTTCTGACCCAAGACACGGTCGCTACCTCACTGTAAGAATGACGTTGGGCTGGTCATTTATCATATAATAACTGTGTTACAGGTCGCCGCTGTGTTCCGTGGTAAGGTTTCGATGAAAGAAGTTGAGGAACAGATGCAGAATGTTCAGAACAAGAATTCTGCTTATTTCGTCGAGTGGATTCCCAACAATGTCCTCTCTGCTCAGTGTGACATTCCTCCCCGTGGCGTCAAGATGGCAGTCACCTTCCTTGGTAATTCGACTGCCATCCAAGAGCTCTTCAAGCGTGTCAGCGACCACTTCACTGCTATGTTCAAGCGTAAAGCCTTCTTGCACTGGTACACGCAAGAGGGTATGGATGAGATGGAGTTCACGGAGGCTGAGTCGAACATGCAGGACTTGATCGCAGAGTACCAGCAATACCAGGATGCAACGTAAGACTACTCTTTTCGTTCAAGTCTACGAATTGTCTGACCCTCTAAACAGAGTTGAGGAGGAGGGTGAATACGAGGAGGAGGTGCAACAGGAGGAGGCAGAGTAGATACTAAAAGCACCAATATGCCTCACGATTACTTTCCCCTTCCTGACGAAAACTTTAGGTATTCCTTTTATTGGTGTTTTTGTGTCCGATGCCCCGATTGTCCCTTAATTCACTCCCTCAAACGTTACCCTAGCTAGCAGATATCATGCGCTTCTTGTCTTTCGATCTCTTATACTGTCATAAGGGAACAACAATCGGAAATCTTAGTATATACCCATTTCGGCTACAGGTCTAAAGATAAGCGTGTCGATGGAGCGATGCTTGAGGACTCCGGCTCCGTACGGTGTGATCCTGCGGCAGCTGCTGCGCTGCCGAGTCGCCAGGACCAGCTGCATGATATCATCGTACTCAGAGTGTGGTGCATGGATGCTTCAGAGTATCCGTTTTCCACCGCGGGTGTTTTCGTCTACAACGGAGTGGGGTCCGATTCCCCACCAGATAAACGCGTCAGTGCGACGTCATTGGCGGGGTGATGCTACATATACAGGGGATTCGCGTCCTCCGCCTCAGAAATCAAACTCCTAAGATCCCCTGGCACCCAATTGAAGGTTGTGTTCAGAACGTGATGGGGTATGCTGCGTCGAACTATACAAGGGTGTGCATGGCTCATGAACTCGAGTAGAATCATCATCTCATGTATCACGGGCATATTTGCCTGCATAGCATCAGCGGTCACGGCCGTTGTTGGTGCGGTAGTAGGTTGTGTCGAATGTGTTCTCGCTGGTCAGTATCCATGTTCGTTTGCAATGCACATTAATCTCAGTCTTACTCCTCGCAAACTCGTTTGTCTTTAGCTATAGCAAGTTTCTTCGCTGGAATAGTACATTGCGTCACAGCGTGTTTATGCTGTGGGTAAGTGGGCTTCATAGTTGTCTTCGTAGGGCAGGGATTGACGCGAATGCAGGGCCGTTTAGAAGGGGGCTCCGGGACGTGAAGATGGGATTCCGGGGCCCAAGAAATTCTTGCAATCCGATGACATGCGACAAGGACTATCTAAGCAGGCAAAAATTAGGAATTGCTTGCGACGTATCTAATAGTTAGCGTTAGCATTTACCTCGTAGAGTACGCAAACTTGACATGAACCATAATACTGTATGTGAACAATGTAACTGGCCTAGAACTGATCTGTTCTACACTCAAGTGAGAACATCCAGGCTTAACAGACCACGAGTCTGAAACGGATGTCACGGATCACCGATTGTCTCTCGGCGTTTAGCTTGACGGAACCTGAGTACAAGAATTTCCGGTGTGAATGTCGTCATCAGATTCCGCAGCGATCATAAAAATAGCCAAGCCTTCCATCTGTATATGATACTCTTCATCCCAAGAGAGGCCGCCTTTATAGAAACCTGAACTGGGCCACCACATTCATCGATGTCATGGAGCACGTTCTGATTCCACGCACCAGCCAGTACAGTTTCGGTCCGCTGGGTCTACACGGTAATGACTGTAGAGACCCGCACAACTCCTCCATCCTGTCGGAGACGAGTTGCCGTCATCTTTCGCATAGACTAGACGTAGGTTACTTCCGCGGCGTAGGCAGAATCAGGTGATAGCAGTTCAACGGGTGTGTCCAGGCTTGAATTCTGGTGGGTAACCATGTGTCCTGGAGGCTAGTGCTGGACATAGGCACAAGTTACTCGAATGAGTATGGTGAGCTAGGGACGAAACTTTGGTCACACGAGCAAGTGCATGTCAGATGCCATTCGGGTTTGCGTCCGATGCTGGTTCACCACAAGTTGGCTGGTCACGTGGTCGCACACGTCGATCGAGAGCAGACAAACAATTGCAAACAACATTGATCTTTTTCTATGTTCTGTGATTTAATATTTTCCTCTCTTCTTTCCTCTTCACCGAAACCTTGACCAGCTTTCAGTGAAGGGAAAAGAAGACAGACCTAGTTGCTGATTTAAAAAGACATGTCCACTTTCCGGCCACCTTTATCGCGTTCCGGTAGCAGTCTCGGCCGCACTAATGGCCAGCCTGCACCTCCCGTCACCTTCGCCTCTTCGCGAGTCGGGAGTTCCCTTCAAGATGCAGTGTTGGAAATGAGCGACGGCACCGCATATCGCGGGTTCAGCTTCGGCGCAGAAGGTGTAAGCGTTGCTGGCGAATGCGTTTTCCAAACCGGTTAGTTCCGTCTTTAACTCAAAATACCGTCATTGTCGACATTTGCCAATCTAGGCATGGTCGGGTACACGGAGTCTTTGACAGATCCTTCTTACGAGGGCCAAATCCTCGTTTTGACATACCCTCTCATTGGAAATTACGGTGTCCCACAGCGTCCCACATCTTTAGATGAACTGCCGTCCGAATTTGAATCTTCGCGAATCCATATCGCGGCTCTGGTCGTAGGATCCTATACGGACGACTACAGCCACTTTTTGGCGCATTCCTCCCTTGGTGCTTGGCTGAAGGAGAATAATGTGCCTGCTCTATACGGCGTCGACACTCGTGCCCTCACCAAAAAAATCCGCGAACAAGGCTCCATGCTAGCAAAAGTATTAGCGCGTAAACCAGAGGCTCCCCGAGGGCGTTTACTTTCCCTTTTCCCAGAATCTTTGCCTGCATCTCGCGCGTCGTCCCCACCTTCGTTCTGGCGCGATGAATATGTCGACGTCCCTTTCCACGATCCTAATCAAGATGATCTAGTAGCCACCGTATCAACCAAGCGCCCACGAGTATATCCACCCTGCGGGGAACCGCGCAGACACCCATCTGGACGCCCACTTCGTGTGCTGGCAGTGGATGTCGGGATGAAGTACAATCAAATCAGGTGCTTCACTGCCCGTGGGGCGGAATTAAAAGTTGTTCCCTGGGATCACGATTTTCTGAACGACACTGAACCATACGACGGGCTTTTCATTTCTAATGGTCCAGGTGATCCGACTAGGCTCACTATAACCGTCGAGAGACTCAAGGAGGCCCTGGAAAAGGCGGATCGTCCCGTCTTTGGGATCTGTCTTGGGCATCAGCTACTTGCCCTCGCAGCTGGAGCGAAAACCTCGAAAATGAAGTATGGCAACCGTGGACATAACATACCTTGCACGGATGCCTTGTCTGGCAGGTGTTATATCACTAGTCAAAATCACGGCTACCAGGTGGATGCGGAAACTCTACCCTCTGGTTGGAAAGAACTATTCCGAAATGCAAACGATGGCAGCAACGAAGGCATATACTGCGAAACGAAGCCCTTCTTCTCCGTGCAATTCCATCCTGAATCAACACCCGGGCCGCGCGACACTGAGTTCCTTTTTGACGCTTTTATCCAGAGTATATTCGATTGTGTTTCGACAAACACGTTGCCACCGATATCCCTTCCAGGGGGACGAAAAGAGGACAACGATAAGCTATCACCTCGTGTCAACGTTCAAAAGGTGCTTATCTTAGGCTCAGGCGGCCTTTCTATTGGCCAGGCTGGTGAATTCGACTATTCGGGTTCGCAGGCGATCAAAGCGCTCAAGGAGGAAGGTATATATACCATCCTTCTCAACCCGAATATTGCGACCATTGCAACCTCAAAGGGCCTTGCCGACAAGGTGTATTTCTTGCCCGTAACGCCTGATTTCGTACGCAAAATCATCAAATACGAGCAACCCGACGGAATTTACGTCACGTTCGGTGGTCAAACAGCTCTCAACGTCGGCATAAAGCTCAAAGATGAATTTGCTGGCCTTGGCGTGAAGGTCCTTGGGACCCCAATTGAAACCATCATCGCGACGGAGGATCGGCAGCTGTTCGCCCAAGCAATGGAGAGCATCGGCGAACGCTGTGCGCAGTCGAGCACTGCAACAACGACGGAAGAAGCCATTGTTGCCGCTCGTGAAATTGGATTCCCGGTCATAGTACGCGCTGCTTATGCGTTAGGTGGTCTAGGTTCCGGCTTCGCACAGGACGAAAATCAGTTACGTGCCTTGTGCAGCAAAGCGTTTGCAACTAGTCCCCAAGTGTTGGTCGAGAAGAGTATGAAAGGGTGGAAGGAGATCGAGTATGAAGTTGTTCGTGATTGTCGCGATAATTGCATCACAGTTTGTAATATGGAGGTGAGTTCCGACCTACGTTCTGTTAGGATGTGGACGCTCACTCGGAGATGGATAGAACTTTGATCCTCTCGGTATCCATACGGGTGATTCCATCGTGGTCGCGCCTTCTCAAACACTCTCGGACGCTGACTACAACATGCTGCGGACGACGGCAATCAATGTAATCAGACATTTGGGCGTGGTTGGCGAATGCAACATCCAATATGCCTTGAATCCCTCCTCAAAGGAGTACTGCATCATCGAGGTTTGTAAATGGTGGTTTGGCAACACCAAACTTACGTGAGTTTAGGTCAACGCGCGTCTGTCGAGGTCGTCCGCCTTGGCTTCGAAAGCAACTGGCTACCCTCTAGCATTCATCGCTGCGAAACTAGGTTTAGGCGTGCCTCTAAACGAGATCAAAAATACCGTGACCAAAGTAACGAGCGCCTGCTTCGAGCCCAGTCTGGATTATGTCGTCGTTAAGATCCCGCGATGGGATCTCAAGAAGTTCAATAGAGTCAGCCGACTGCTGAGCAGTAGCATGAAGAGTGTTGGTGAAGTCATGAGTATCGGTAGGACTTTCGAGGAGACTATCCAGAAAGCCATTCGCGCCATTGATGACCAGTTCCTCGGATTTGCCAAGGTACGTAGACGTTCGTAGCTCCGGATATCTCACGTCGATTTTCTCTCTCTCTCAGAACGACTATGTTGAAGACATCGATGAGGAACTCTCTAATCCGACGGATAAGCGAATTTTTGCAATAGCTACGGCCTTCCATCTGGGTTACTCCGTTGAGAAGATCTGGCAGATGACTAATATTGACAAGTGGTTCCTCAGGAAGTTGCAGAATATTCATGAAATGGAAAAGGACTTGATGTATGTCACCCTTGACTTGTCTTGGGGCTTCTTCTCAGAACTGTTTTTCAACTTCTTCAGGGAATGCACGATCTCGTCAATTGATAGCAACACACTGTTGCGGGCAAAGCAACTCGGATTTTCCGACCGGCTTCTCGCCAGCTGCATGGGGTCAACGGAGCTTGCTGTACGCCGCCTTCGCCAAGAGGCGTTTATCTCTCCTTTCGTCAAGCAGATTGATACTGTGGCCGCGGAATTCCCTGCATTCACGAACTACCTCTACACCACGTATAACGCGATCGAGCATGATATCTCGTTCGATGACCGGGGAATTATGGTACTGGGATCCGGCGTTTATCGCATCGGCTCCTCTGTCGAGTTCGATTGGTGTGCTGTGCGGGCCATCAGGACTTTGCGAGAGCAAGGCCTCCCGACCATTATGGTTAATTACAACCCGGAGACCGTCAGCACCGACTATGACGAGGCTGATCGCCTGTACTTTGAGAACATCAGTCTCGAGACGATACTCGATATATACGAAACGGAACGGTCCAGAGGTGTCATCTTGTCCATGGGTGGTCAGACGCCAAACAACATTGCCCTTCCGCTGTATCGTCAGAACGTGAAGATATACGGCACATCGCCGGAGATGATCGATACTGCCGAGAACAGGTTCAAGTTTTCCCGCTTACTGGACGAGATTGGCGTAGATCAGCCCAAATGGAAGGAGTTGACCAGTTTCAAGGAGGCCCTGGCCTTCTGCGATTCTGTGGGTTACCCGGTGCTTGTACGTCCGTCGTACGTGCTCTCAGGCGCGGCGATGAATGTCGTTTCTACCGGTGACGACTTGTCGAACTACCTGACTCAGGCCACCGCTGTTTCGCGCGATCACCCTGTCGTGATTTCCAAATACATCGAACAGGCAAAGGAAATCGAAATGGATGCAGTTGCGAAAGACGGTCAGATGGTCATGCATTTTATCTCTGAACACGTGGAAAACGCAGGAGTGCACTCCGGCGACGCAACCCTGATCCACCCTCCTCAAGATCTGGACCCGGCTACTGTTCGACAGATCGAAGAAGCGACTGCGAGGATTGCAAATGCCCTTAACGTTACTGGTCCCTTCAATATTCAGTTCATTGCCAAAAACAATGAAATCAAGGTCATCGAGTGCAATCTCCGTGCTGCACGATCATTTCCCTTCGTCTCAAAAGTCACTGGAATCGACGCAATTGAGATGGCAACCAAAGTCATGCTCGGTATTCCCGTTGATTCTTACCCGGACCCTGGTCTTCCACCTGATTATGTCGGTGTCAAAGTCCCGCAATTTAGTTTCAGTCGACTGTCTGGTGCGGATCCTGTGCTCGGCGTGGAGATGGCTTCAACTGGCGAGGTGGCCTGCTTCGGTCGCGACAAATACGAAGCTTATCTGAAGGCGTTGATATCGACTGGGATTGTCCTTCCGCAGAAAAATATCCTTTTCTCTGTTGGGAGTTATCGGGAGAAGCTTGAGATCCTTCCATCCGTGCAAAAGTTGCGTGCAGCAGGGTATAATATCTTCGCCACTTCAGGAACTGCAGACTTCTTGACAGAGCATAATGTGCCCTGCAAGGTAAGGTTGTCTCCGGAAGCACACCCTGTAGCAATTCCTTATCATTGCTACAGTATTTGGAGACACTTCCAGAGGGCAGCAGCGACCTGGCAAAGTCGGAGTACTCGCTCACCCAGCATCTGGCAAATAACTTGATCGACATGTATATCAACTTGCCGTCCAAAAACAATTACCGTCGTCCTGCCAGTTATGCGAGTAAAGGGTACCGTACGAGGAGGATGGCGGTCGACTTCGCCATTCCGTTGATTACCAACGTCAAATGTGCGAAGATTTTAGCAGAAGCGCTGGTTCGCAAATTGCCCCTTGACGTGTCGAACGTCGACTGTAAAAGCTCATTCCCTGCGCATACTCTACCGGGTCTCGTCAATGTCTCTGCATTCGTTCCTAGATTCATTGAAGGTGAAATTATTCAAGCGACACAAGCATCAATTAGTAGCGGGTTTACCACTTCCCTAATCCTTCCCAACGGTTTAAACGAGGCAATCACGGACGACGCCTCCTTAAAGCGAATGCAGGACGCCACCGAAAGCCACGCTTATTGCAATTACGCACTTAGCGTCGCAACAACGGATTCCAGTAACCTGCCTCTGACTGACGAAGGTAAAGCTGAGGTCAAGGCACTTTTCATACCCTTCCATGACCCCACAATTGCGCCTCAAATATCCGCAGTAGCAGCACACTTCGCTTCCTGGATCCCTGAAAAGATGATCGTCACCGATGCCAGAGGCTCCAACCTCGCATCCCTGTTGCTGCTTGCCAGCCTTCACAATCGTAGTATCCATATCACTGATGTCAGGAACAGAGAAGATCTGCTGTTAATATCCCTGAGTAAGGCAAGGAAGCTCAAGGTCACCTGTGACGTGTCGGTGTATACGATGTTCTTCACGCGGGAGCAGTACCCCCAGTCAACCATACTACCGTTGGCGGAGGAACAGGAATTCTTCTGGAGTAAACTAGATATTATCGATGCATTTTCCGTGGGTACACTTCCATACCACCTTGCGACCGAGCTCGGAGAATGTCCTTCCGGATGGTCAGGAGTCCCAGAGGCGCTACCCTTACTTCTTTCGGCAGTTGCTGCTCGTCGTCTAACGATCGAGGATGTGAGGGTTCGCCTGTACGACAATCCCATACGTATTTTCGGGTTGCTGGAGCAGACCAATACCCATGTTGAAGTCGTCATTGGACGGCGATACCAGTATGCCGCTAGGGATGGCCGCTGGTCTCCGTTGGACAAGCAAATTGTGGCTGGTTCGCTCCATCGGGTGGTCATGCACGGAAAGACAATGTTTTTGGACGGTGTGTTGTCCGCGTTGCCGATTGGCAAGGACGTCTCTGCTGCAGTCATACCACATCCTGCTGTGACCGCCCCAGTTACGAAGCCAGAACACGTTCACCCACTTGCAAAGAGCGCCGAGGGTCCTTCCCACCCTATCCCAAGCCATGCTCCGACGACTTCTGCGGCCGCAGGATCAGTGTCTTTCGGACCTTCCTTGCCTGCTACGCTGTCCCATGGCCCCCACCCAGCATTCCATCGTCGACATATCCTCTCAGTCAAACAATTTAGCCAGCGGGACATGTATGATCTCTTCTCGTTGGCCCATGAGATGCGTCTCCAAGTGGAGCGCAGTGGGACGCTGGACATCCTTAAGGGCAAAGTCCTTTGTAATCTTTTCTACGAACCTTCTACCCGAACAAGTGCTTCCTTTGACGCGGCCATGAAGCGCTGTGGCGGTGACGTTATCCAAGTCAATGTCGACTCTTCCTCGGTTCTGAAAGGGGAAACACTGGCGGATACGATTAGGACGGTCGCTTGCTATGCCGATGCAATTGTAGTTAGGCACCCTGACGTAGGCAGTGCCCAGCTGGCGGCGAAGTTTTCCCCAGTGCCGGTGGTCAACGCAGGCGATGGAATCGGAGAACACCCTACACAAGTGAGTTACCAAATAGCATGCCAATGACGCACCGTGTAACATTTCACTTGCAGGCCCTGTTAGATGTGTACACAATACGCTCCGAACTTGGGACAGTCAACGGCCGCACAATTACCATACTAGGCGATTTGAAGAATGGGCGCACCGTTCATAGTCTGGTAACCCTTCTTTGTCATTACTCTGTACGACTAAACTTCGTCTCGCCGCCATCCTTGGCTATGCCAGCTAGCGTCGTCGCGGTAGCGCGGAAGGCCGGCGTCCCAGTCCAACAGTTAGAGTCTCTGGAAGAGGTTTTACCAGATACCGATGTGCTTTATGTTACCCGGGTACAGAAAGAAAGGTTTCACGATGAGGCAGACTGGCAAAGAGTGAAGGATGCCTATCGGGTAGACCACGCGTTGTTGTCCAGAGCCAAAGAAGACATGATAGTTATGCATCCCTTACCCAGAGTCAACGGCAAGTTGGATCTTCCGCATGGCTGGCCTTTCTGTTGCTCATTAATATTCATCCCTAGAAATTGATCCCGAGGTTGACTTCGATTCTCGGCGTGCGGTTTATTTCCGTCAAATGCGTTATGGCCTCTTCGTGCGTGAAGCTTTGTTCCGCTCTACCGAAGATTTGATTTTACGTATTCGCAGATCCGGATGGCTTTGTTATACAGTGTTTTAGGATCTTTCTAGAGGCTGGTATGCAATGGATACACGGACATCCTATTAGGGGGACAACGATTAGAGGGGAATGCTCGACGAACCTGGAGAAGATCAGACTCGACAAGCTATATATCCGCAATAATACCGTAGTTATTCGGGAGCGACTTTCCTTCAAGCTCTTACTGTAACACCGCAGGACCTAGATCCGCGCAGCATGCTGATATGGGTGGTATCACCGATTAGTTCTCATGGCAATTCGTTTAGGACAGCGTTTGCTTCTCGCTGTAACGTGATGGGAACCAAACTTTGCAGCGTGCAAAAAATTATTTGCATTTATAACATCCATACAAAATGATTGCGCTATCCTCAAGTCGCTATCCACCGAGGTATGTAAGTATGTAGAGATACATGTGCACTGCATTGGTGCCTGTATGACTTGGCGCTATAGCTGCCTGTTGCAGAGTGACACCAAATAGCCTTGATTTTGATCCCGTTAATTGTCTTGAGATCGCCTGAGAATTAAATCCAGTCACAGCAGAGGTGGGGTCGTGCGTAAGTCGTATCACGAATTGAGAGCTGATGACAGTCGGTGAGAGTCCTGCACCTTGAAAATGACATCGATCAATGATAGAGTGGGAGTCGTCAAGACGACTCCTAGAGTCAATTATGGACTGGTTCACATGCTCAAAGTCCAGTGCACGTCGGTCAGTCTCTCATGGTGGTCATGGCCGATGGTTATGAACCTTTCCCGGAAGGCTCGGACTCTCGAGAACTGCAACTGCCAGGTGCATCAGCCTTAAGAGTCTACCGTTTTGATTAGATTAGTGGATAACCTGAAAACTGACTGGCAATATATATTACATAAGCATTCAAACAGCTGGTAGTGTCGTGGCCCCTTCAATGATCCACCTGGAAGACTTGCTTGACGAGCCTTCACTTGTTCGCTGGGGTCCTATGCCCAACCAGTATTATTAACTCCACTACGTCTCTCAGACTCCGGGTCCTTGAGTGACAGCGCGCTATCGTAAACTTCCCCTGACGGCCCCATCTATGTACTAGCCACTGTAACGGATGACGATCGATGTCATGCGTCGGATGTCGCATCTGAGGACGTGCACAAACTCGGTAGCGCATGCTGCGACCCCTCTTGCTCTGCAGATTTGGTCTTCCCAAAGAAACTCCCGCCTTCAGAAGGGATTCGAAAAATGAGCGTCTATGGCGGTTATGTCTCCGGCACTTGCGAATTGCGGTTTCCATCACCAGCGGAGAATGGAAGGGTGATACAAACGTGCGAACACGTTGTTCGCGAGGTGGATGCCCGTTGTACCTGAATGGGGCTCAAAGGCACTCGCCACCCTCAACGGGAACCGAATTAGGTCCCTATTCACAGACGGTTCTTCTGTCAGTGTTTCCGATTGGTGTGAGTAAATCCCGCATATCTTAAGGTTCTTCCGGCGGAATAACCGGAAGCATATGAAACCAACTTGGAACCGTGACTTTGAAATGGACCGAAGTTAGGCCCGAAATCAGGGAAGTTTATAAACCTACTAGTCTCCAGACGCCGGCCCCTGCTTGTTACGATCCTCGTGGCTCCCTGGGATGTCTCTTCCCCCTCAGAGGCCGCCTCCCCCTCCGGAGTCAGAGAAACCAAGCGAAGGTCCCGGGGGATTACGGAGCCCAGCAGCACGCGACGCTGGACAGGAGAGCCCTGCCGACACTAGGCCAGAACCTCGGCTTCCGGAGCAAGCCCAAGGTAGCACACACTACCCATCGCAAGTTGGACACGATGGTGGTGAAGAATCAGACAAGAATCTCCTCGAATCTGCAGAGGGCCCTTCTGGAGCGCAGGGTCAGCCTAGTCCATTTGAGCCTCCTACAGACACAACACCTCCCCCTACTCGTAGCCGAGACGGGCATTTTCGGATGCCGCGGCGTCCTACCACAGTTTTGCGTCCTGCAGCAAATCCGTCTGAGATTGACTGGATTGTCCCAGTCGATAAGCCGGTGGGGGCGCAAGTGTCGATCGATTGTTTGAGTGACTAATGTTGCATAGCATCGGAAAACATACGGGGAAAGGATCCAACCAACGATCGATGCTGCTGAGGCAGAGAAGCAGAAGGCTTATAACAGAGGTTAGGGAACGGTTGTGGAGACTCATCATCTACTTAACAAAGCATTCCTTAGCTATTATGACTTCGTACGCGCTCAACATAGCTATTGGCCTCCAAGTGCTCTTGGGTGCTCTGACCACTGGCATAGCTGCTGCACTTCAAACGGGTAAACAGGTGAGTTTTCCACTCCTCACATGTTCATTAAGAGTTTTCTCGACGCGTGCGTTGTGTAGGCTCAAGTCTCCACTTCGATACTAGGTCGGCTGGACGCCATCTTGCACTTGTACATAGAGATTTAATCGATCATACACATCACAGGTGGTCTATCGACACTCGTTGCATCATACCTTGCTCGGGCAAGGGGTTCCGGCGAGCCCGAACTATCTAACATCCGCGTCAGGGAGCTGGACCATTTCCTGCGGGATTGCAAGGCATTCAAGTTGGACCACGCTCACGAAACAAACAACGAGCGGGTGGAATATCAAATAGCTGACTTTCGGCAGAGGCTGGAGGTAATTCTTGGGGGGCCGAGCGGGTGCGTCGTTCAACTGAATTAACTGCGCCTGTGACTAACCGGCTGTCAGTGAGAAAAAGATGTCACCTCCTGTCTAGTAAACTTCGGCGGCCGCCCTTTGCCCTACGAGTCACACCCTTGGCCGAGGTTTGCTTCTGTATTTCTCCCTGTCATTCCTTGTCTGCACACATCATTACTTTATCATTCCCTGGATTTGTCGTGCTTTACAATACTCGTTGATACCCGTGCTTGTGATTACCCTTCGCAAGTCTATTCGTCACGTGACCGATGATGCTGGCCCAAAAGGACTTAAATATGAGTACTGCCCGAAGATGGCTGCACCCTCAGATTTCACATCCCGGCCTCATCTTCAACATAATATTTGACCGACTAGTCCACATTACACGGTTATGAAGACCAAGAATAAGCAGACGAAGTTTCCTGTGGTGAGGACTTTCTTTCGGCTGCTAATCGTAACGAGCGGCTCAGACAAAAAGATGACCAATTCGAACGCCTTCCTGTATTCCCACATGTCCCACTCCCGCTGGCAATGAATCGAATATGGAACGCGACGAATAGGCAAGGATAAAGAAGATCATGCAGAAGGATGAGGAGGTTGGTAAAGTCGCGCAGGCGACGCCTATCGTGATATGTATGTGCGCTCTTGGTTCAACTTCTGTGTGCGCGGAGTTCTGAAAGCGAGTGCCTATCACGTCCCAACCCTTTTTCTTGTTGTATTTTCGGTGGTATTCCTGTTGCCTTGCCGGTACATTCCCGGACACCCTGTGGCCGTCTGGCTCCTTGACGACCAATCTGTTCAACGTCTGGACGGAACTACTGGGCGTGGATGGATAGCAAAAGCTCTGGAGCTTTTCTTAACAATGATAGTCGAGGAAGCGTGCAATGTTACCGTCCATCGCGGTGCGAAGAAAGTAGAAGCATATCACCTGTACGCCCCTGCGTGACCTTGTTCCGGTGTGGATGCAACTGACGCTACGCACGCAGAAAACATGCCGTGGAGACTACCGATATGTTTGATTTCCTCAGGGAGATCGTCGAGTCCGTTCCCGACCCTTCCGCTGGAGGTACGATCGATCTCGATGCAGACCGAGGAGGAGAGGGGGCAAAAAGGAAAAGAGGTGGGAAGACGAAGAAAAACGGTGCTGCTTCAGGGGCATCATCGGGTGAACCTCCTAAGAGGCGAAGAAAGAGAAAACCTGCGGATGCCGAGAGTGCTGATGCCGGAGGCAGTAAGTCAGACGTGGAGGGCGATGTTGCCATGGAAGAGGATGGGGAAGGGGAAAGCGGGAAATCAGGCCGACATTATCGTGATAATGATTGGCAGGATGATGATGATACTTCTTGATGCCCCTAGATAGGTGACAGGACGTAGGCAGTGTGCTGTATTTCGAAGCCGCTCGTTGGCTACTGTACAATTCGTATTCGAAGTTAATAATGAGGGCTACAGCGTACGTCGGTGGATTACACGAGCTCGACTTCTCCCCTTGCGACAAGCTGTTCTACGACCCAATATGGAGTGAGAGAAATGTGACCCTTTTGCATCTCTAATGCGGTTCCGCTGAAAATAGCAGACTTAGAAGGAAGAGCTTCATGGAAATGGAATGTACTGACTCAGGTAATCGTACAGGAGGACAGTTCTGACGGGCACGGACGAAGACCGCTCTGGTCTTATCTGGCTCCGTGACTGAAGAGAGTTAATCAAACAACCCTCGGGCCAGATGGAAATAGTTTCATACTCATAGAAGGAACAAAGAGAATTCGATCGTCTAGTGTCTGCTGACTCTCTGGCAGACTTTGAAGGACAGTATTGTAGAAATGTTGATCCGTTAACCTCGCAAACCTGTAAAACCGTAGAACAACAGATAACAGGGATTTATGAGATGATAAAATACCTTCTTGCATGATCTACTTCGCTCTGCGATAATCGCTGTTGCACGTCGGGATTCGTCATTATGTATCGAGCATGTTTCTCTATCTATCGGCGGGAGTGTGTGAACAACGACGACCACAGAGCAGAGGGGAAAAGAGGTACATACCTTGAACAATCTGGTGCGGAGATAAGACCTGACAATGAACTTGACTCGCTCGACCTCTGTCTGTACGAGCATGATCCTGAAATGCTCCTCTTCTGACGACGATGGATCGGAGCGAAGTAATTGTACGGTCTCAGACTACCACAACCGTCGCATTGAACAGGCATTGTGGACCATTGGTCTATGAATCGATTCCAACAGTCATACATATTGAAATGAGTGTCCTGTCCCACCTGACTTCGGATGTGGTCAAGCAACCTTGAGAGGAGGTCTTCTTCGGTGGGCAGGATATCAGGAGCATGGCGCTCGTTCACCCAGCGTCGAATGAGTTGCTGAAGCGGTGTTTCTGGTTCTTCCTCGACATAGAACGGGACATCTGGTGGTCGTGGGGCATTACTGTCGTCATCGCGAGGTGCATTGCGAAGAAGATCCTCAAAGGTGTTGCCATCCCCCCTCGCAAGCCGACTGAAAAAATTGGGGTCGTCTGCGTCCATCGAAGGGTGTTCTTGCAGAGAGGCGAAACTCGTCGGACGTCATGTCATTACCGTTACAAACAAGCTCTCGTACTAAGCGACGAAGGGCGAACAACTACATAAAAGCGGACAGTAATTACCCTCCAAGATCGTGCTCACACAGCGTCGTTCTCTACGAGCTTTCCGCAAATCACGTATTTGTTCGAGAAGTGTTCGATCCAACCTGGGTGGGCAGTAAGACTTCAGCATTCGATTCGATCAGAAGCTTGCGCACCTCTCATATTCTCACTGCATCGAGAGACAAGGTTAGGTCATGAGCTGCGAGTGAATTCCAACTTACATTTCTTCTTGGTCAAGGTCTTCCAGCTTGTCCAAAGGTTGGTCTATTGGTGTTAGCATCTCTGTGTAACATATATGAACGTGTGTCTGTTAGTCGATGAATCAAGGATTCGTACCCACGGCGAAAGACTGCTTCGCCATCCCACGGGAAGCATCTCTTCCTGCAAAGTTGCCATACATTCCGTCTGACATTCATTGAGAACGCAAAAGCCGTCGACATGATGGCGCTAGGTCTTACCCGGTCCGTAGAAATTCCTTCCGGCCGTGACGTCGAATACCATACCACTTATCGCCAGTAAGATCCGGCCGCCATCCTTTCCGTCATACTTTACGAGTGTCTTAGGCGTATAAGTCTGGTATAAGAGCGTCGGAGGGTGCGACTTGGGCATCCATGAGTATCCGTCCTTGAATTCCGTTGGGACTGACTTGGGTGCCAGGTCGGGTAGTGGGGGAAATATGATTTTCTGTACCGAGTACAGAATGTAAACGAGTAAGGCCGTGTTGATTGGCGTTCCAAAATCCAGAGACAGACCCATGGCTGGTGCTGAGCGCTGTATCGACCGGGACGAGGAACGCTGCGGTGACCGACTGCTCACGTGATCGCCTTGGACAGCTTCGTGCCCCCGGCTCGACTTCGCTGGAGTACTGGCCAGTGACGACAACGACGATGAGCAGTGCATACCCCATCGCACAATCGAGGCCATATATTCCCCACCTGCGCTCGCAGTGTGGAAGCTGCGATGTTCCACTCGAGTTCCCCGTTCCCTCACCCATACCGCCACAGGGAACTTTGCTTCGTGTCCGGTGTTGCAAGTGTCAGACTGTGTATCAGCACGCCTTCTATCCTGTGCAACTACCAGCAGGTCTATCTGCTCGTCCATCCTCCGTTTCCAACCCATCAAATGGATCGAACACGCAAAGTTCTGCTGGTAAGAAAGGACGCAAGATCGGCACACAGGAGAAGCCGCTAGAAACCGGTTATTACGACCTGCTCGGCGTGCCTGTGGATGCATCCACAGAGGATATCAAGAAAGCATATAGTGCGTTCCTCTCCCTCGCGACACCTATATGCCTTGCTTGCTAGTACCCACGGGCGTTGTCTGATATGCCATGTGCCGACTCCTCAGGGCGATTGGCTATCAAGCACCACCCAGATAAGAATCCTGATGATCCGCATGCGGAGGAGCGATTCAAAGAGATCGCAATAGCCTACCAGACCCTTTCAGACCCCATCTTACGCAAGAAATACAATGAATTTGGACCGAAAGAAAGCCAACCCGAAGGTGGATTTGTCGATCCGGAAGAGGTTTTCAGTGCAATATTTGGTGGGGAACGTTTTGTCCCGATCATCGGCCACATTAGCCTGGCCCGAGATATGAAGGCTGCTTTGCAAGAGGCCGAGGATGCTGAGGAGACGGACGGAAAGGAAGTTAAGCGCGACGCAAAGGGTAAAGAAATAATATCAGACGAAGAGAGGGCACGCCGGGAAGAAAAGGAGAGGAAAGCTAATGCCGAGGTAATTCTCAACTTTAACTATCGTCGCATTGACAACCAGAAAATCTCACTAGAAAGCTGCGGCCCGTGCTGAGCGAGTAGGGAAACTGTGAGCATAAATGGGCTCTCCTTTGATGTTGTGTCTGACTCGAATCGAAATATGAAGCGTGGAGAACTTGGAGCGCAAGCTTGCGATTTTCACCGAGTCTGCGACGGGACCTGATGATCACGACGTCGCCAACAGTTGGCGTCAACTATGCCAGATGGAGGCTGGGCATGTCTTCTTTCTGAAAGCTCAGGCTTTTCTATTGATAATGCTGTCTTGCTCAGCGAACTCAAGAAAGAATCGTACGGCGTGGAATTACTGCATGCCATAGGATTCGTTTATGTGTCCAAAGCGAAGTATTACCTGGCGTCGAACCAGACGCTGTTCGGTATGGGAGGTTGGTTGCACAACGTTCAGGGCAAATACCATGTCTTCAGTGAAACGTAAGCTTCTGTTCCTTGGGCAGCACATAGGTTCTAAAGATAAAGTGCAGCGTGTCGACTCTTCGGTCTGCTATAGAACTGAAGAGCGTATTCGATCAGATACAAGCTGCAGAGAAGGCAGGAAACCTCACAGTCGAGGACAAGAAACGCCTAGAAGAACAGGCTGCCGAGAAGGGCTTGCAGGCGTTATTCAAGGTAAGTCCCAATGCTACTCCGTGCGATAGTTCTTACGACGGCCTGGTCACAGGGAACCAAACTCGAGGTCGAATCGGTCCTACGTGAAACATGTGACCGCGTATTGGGAGACCCATCCATTCCACGCAACAAAGCCCTCCTACGGGCCATCGCTCTACAGATTTACGGAGAAGTATTCGTTTCCGTGAGGAAGGATTCAGATGGCCGTCCTGATGAGAGTGAGTATGTCAGAGTAGAAACTAAGAGCAGCCGAGAAAAAGATCGCCATCGCGCCCATTAAGTTGAACCCTGTCGCGCACTTTACTCGTCGTGTCGCTTTTTTTCAGCACGTTAGTCTGCACTCTTGCACGTTACGCATGTAATACCTCCACTAATTCTGTACCCGTCATGCCTTGTACACATGCCATCTGATGCATTCCCCTACTCTTTAGAGACAGGTGCGAAGCCTTCGGAGTGCCCAGGGTCACAAACCCATCAGTAGTCAAACCACCAAGGATTGCCCACCGCCTGACAGATTCCTAAAACATTGGCTTTCGTGCAAGTACTGCAATGTCAATTGCTAAACCATATCCTTTCACAGGTTTCTGCGGGCTAAAGCTCTGAAGACATCACCTTCTAGAAGTGGTGGCAGAGCACCAGTAAGGCCACTTGAGTGGATCCGGGTTTGTGCCCATGTCGGTGGCACAATGCATTGCATTCCATAAGGGCCGTTTACCCTAACTTCCCTTTCAGCTGCTCAGTACGTCGCATTCCATATTTTGACGGACTCTCTGGTTCGTTGCCTGTTTTTTCTTTGCGTTTTCAACGCTCATCATGTAAGGTTTTTTTTTTCCCAAAAAAAAATGACCTGCGGCCGAAAGACAACGGCGAGTTGCACGGTCTGGGGATGTAGCCTCCGTTGACTGCGCGCGACTTACGCTGTACAAATGGCTCGAAAGCGTTCGTACGGGCTTGCAAGTCGGGTTAGTCGGGACGTCTCGGTGAACAAGCACAATTGTCATCTCCCGCTGATAACCCGCGCGTAAGCCTCGCGTGTTGCCACGAGTGCCCTGCACATTTGCAGCAGAAATTTGCTCCGACACAGCCAAGATTTAGCAAGAGCAATGGGGTGGACGAAGGGCAGCCAAAGCAAGATCCTAACGGCGGATAAATCCTTCAGTCCAACTCTAAACCTCGGTAACTGTGGTGTCTGCTGGGAATGGTCATCGGACACTAAGCAGGGCCACAGACAAGGTTACCCACCTGATATACCAGTCAGTTAGGGGCAAGACATCTGGCTCCTTTCCCGGTTATCACCAAAGTGCATACCAGTGGTATTGACATTACTGCCTTGAACCGTGCTAGCAGGTCAGCCACCGAACTGGAATGACCGATCATGGGTGCCCTCAAACGAAGGTGTTTAAGCAACTAAGAAGCTACGTTTCATATCACCTTCGGTAGGCCAAAAGGGTACCCTGCCACGGTACATAACACAATTGTTGATGACTGCGACGTCGCGTCTCTGAATCAAAGCCCTCTCCGTCCTCTCCGTTCATCCTCCTACAAGGACCTTGGGGGATTCTATAACGGCCTATAATCGCGCAGCTTTTCATGTCAGACACCCCTCAGGCATTTCTTTTCCCCAATCTCCTCACTACGTGTTCATGTTTTTCACGGCTAATTCTCTGTCTTGACAACGTTGCCCTTGTACTGTAGAAGTCAATGGCTGGTCTAAGGACAAACTATTGGTGGCTCCCAAGGCCTGTCTCCAGGATCCACATGGCACTCGAGTCCGCATGCGTCAATTAACCTGCGTGGTTTACCGACGTGGATGTCTGGTTCGTTGGGTTATGACCTATGGGACGAGTGACGGCAAACCCGCACAAGTACCTTTCGTGACCCGAACGTCTAGACCAAGGAGCGCAGCGCTCTGATAGTAATGTCACAAGCCCTTCTACTCTTGCTTAGGCTTAGACTTTGCTCATGATGCTGCAAGGTTTTCCTGGCGTTCCGGCTCTGGTCGTCCCGAGTTTCAATGGGGTCGTAAAGGAAAACTAGCAATTTTATGTTTAAAAAGAGGCAGATTGCCAAATGCCTTTGTTTCGGATAGAGATGGAACACTGCATGAAGGGTATTGTTGCAGGTGTGAAGTTATACATTGCCTGCAACCAAGTCACCACTGGATATACATAAGCCTTATCAAGGAGGATCGGATCGTCAAGTTGCTCTCGAAGAAAACTAATTGACTGACGGGTTTGGGAGCAACGCTACTAACATTGGAAGCCAGTTACGTTCCTCCCATGTGTACCCATTCTTGTATACCTCCGTTCAAATTCTGGATACCCGTGGACATTTACGCGTCACTTCCTAAAAACGAAAGTGTATGCACAAGCAAACCCTCAACTAAGGCACTCCGGCTTTCGACGCAAATCGACGCAGTTAGTCCGTATCTACCTGGAAAGTTCGTTCGTCATAACCTGCCCATAACCACTAGAGACGTGAGAGGAATAAAAATGACATACGTTTCATCGTTACAACACACCCACTTTCCGCCTGTCAAAGCCCATATCATGCCTCTCGGTAATATTATCGTCTTCAACGTTGGGCATGCCTTGTGCCACGTTGTGACCACCACCTCTTCGTCATCTGCAGAATATCCAATGCCCGGGACCATGAAAGTGAGGTACTTGAGATACTCGAATAATGACAGCGAGCATCCCATCTCAAGTAACATATCCTGGATACGTCGGGGGCCGGAAGTAGAAAAAGAATGGACAGTTTTGGGAAAGATGTGGGTGCACGTAAGATTAGAAGACGCACATGTACATAGAACTGAGTTGTCAGTACGACGAGGTGGAGGGCTTCCAGCCACGGTAGCCGGGAGGCGATTTCACTGAGCAGCAACATAGGCTCTGCAGCGTCAAACGACATTAAAGTCAGCCTCTTGATAGGCTTTGACGACAAAAGGAGGACGTTCAGTGCCGAGTGCATCTCGTGTGGATACACCGACATTGAGACGTTTTCGACTGGTCGATCGCGGATAAAATTAGCAGTAAGTATTGGCCATGATAGGGCCGTGCGGAAGCTGGAAAGGTGAGGAAGCGCCCCGGGTGGAAGTGGGATTGCGTCGATGCAGCTTATGCCCCGCAGACAAAGGTCGGTGATATCATTCTGGGTCTCGAGGAAGCGTACGAGGGTGGGGCCGCAACGGATGGAAGTTGTGAAGCTCTTTAGAGAGAAAGTGCATCCATTCAGAACAGACGCAGTACCGCAGGTAGTGTCAGTGTTTGGGAACTCGAGAGTGAGTCTCAGGAGGGACTTGAGCCGCCGAAGGGCACGGTTGAGGAGGCGCACGAGGTTGGCGGTGAGAACGCTATTTCCCCAGTCGAATTCCACATGTCGCACGTACGACGCGTAAAGGTCGCTGTGGGCAATCGTCTTGACGAGGCCAACGGCCTGGTCCGGTTGCAAGTCGATCAGTGATCGATACAACACACGAGCTCCCACCCGTTGGAACAAGCTATTTGATCTGAGGGCAGCGAGCAGCTCGCTACGAGTAAGGCTCTCAAATATGAGATCCAGCGTCTCCACAGGCAACACCGACCTTATACAGATCGGGTAGGCTGCGTCCTCGTTCATAAGTACGAGAGACGACGCGGTAAACTGACAAGGTCACGATTGCCAGATTTGTAGATCCAGGCGGCCCGAATTGTTCTATTGCGTAGAAAATAATGTAGCGTAGAAGGATATACCGACAGCAGTACGGCTGCATTAAGTGCTTTTATACGACAATCTATCTTCCTCTGTTCTACTGCACCTTGACCGTCTTGGTGGCTGAGACTCTTCCTTCAACCAAAGCCTCAGCACGGTGGCCCTCAGCCTCCACTTCTTCAAGAAGTCTCCGCTCAGCAGCGTCCTGCTCGGCCTTGCTCTTGTTCTTTAATGCAGCTTTGCTATCGGCCAGACGTTGGCGATATTCACGGTACTTCTTATCGGTGCCAAAAATATAGTCCCACCATCGGAAAGAAGTCGAGTAGTTGTTCGTGAAGGACATGTGGTGGAAGTCGTGGTGCTCCGCGCCAGACCAAAATGGAAGGATATTGCGCAAGGACCATGGGAAGTCTGCAAAAAAAATATACCTGTGAATTGGTCGCAGGACAACCACTACGAAGCTTCACACACCATAACCGCTGTGGGCATCAATAGCCTGGAAGAGGCGAAGTGTTATCCAGATGTACACTGTGATGATGTGGACTTCGCCTGCAAAGAAACACCATAGTAAAGGTCCGGCAAGCGTGCCTGCACCAAGGATGAAAGTCTCAGCTGGGTGTGCATATTCGGCAGCGAGACCAAATGGAGCCGAGTACTTGTGGTGGAGCTTGTGGATATGCTTATATAACACGCCAGTGTGGAGAGCTTGGTGAGCTAAAGTGGCAATTAGCTCCACATTGTATATGTGGACATTAGAGGAGTGGTGCCATACCCCAGAAGTGGAAAAAATCCTCAAAGACAAAGAAGGCCGCGACTTGAATGAGCATGGTCTTCCATGAGGGGAAAGGAACCTGGTGCATCGCCAAACCGATGGCTTCTGCTGTAGGGTGGAAGAACCAGATCTAAGAGAAAAAGGTCAACTAACTACGAGCTATATATAAAAAAAACCAATACTTACAGCGGGAAGTTCAATGGTAAAGTGAGAGAAGAGGACACCCTTGGTGCATTCCCACTGCTCTTCTGGAGTCGGTATCTTGTCAGGCTGAAGCTTCCACCTTTGGAAATAAGGAATGGCGTCGATAATGATCCACGGTACGCAACGTCCGAAGTAAACGACCTTCACGACGGACTTTAATGCGAAATACACCAGTCAAGTAGTGCCGTTACCCACCTCGTGCAGTATGAAACTCATGAGACCAGTCGCGATGGTGGGATTGCCTATCCAGAGGTACCAAGCCACCCAATGCTGCTCCAACCAGTTCAGCTGGGTGATGTCCACGTTGGCATAGAGTTGCTCAGCGGTATGGTGAGCAGCTGCTGCTGCCACCGTCGCGTTGAGATGGAAGGACATCGTTGCGATTGGAAATCCTAACCGACTTCGTTTTTGTACCGAAATAATTTATGGCGTGAGGACGCGTCGACCAATCAGATTTGATGCTGTCGTTATGTAATCAAAAGGGTCGATCACTTCCTTTTAAACGATTTATCGTACCACAACGGACTCTGACTTGTGTGTTAACTACAGTCCATCTAAAGACCACGCAGTTTTCACTTCCTTGGCTCTAACATAAGACCTGTTATGTTACAGCCAACGAGTCGTGTGAGAGGCTAGCAGAACTCAAGCAACGAAATCACCTTGCTTGCGTTGCAAGGTCACTCGGCGTTAGTTAGTGCATGTACGCACTTCCCACGGCCACTAAATACATGTTGCCGCGTTCGCAACTTGTATACCCTGGATGGGCTATAGTCAACATGTGTATTCCCAAGATGATGACCTACCCATGGCAGATAGATATCAACCAACCCCAGATCGGGACTCCCCGTGCGAACAAGGTCCGCGGCAGCAACGCCGCCCCCTAGTATCCAAAAAAAAAAGGTATCTGGTCAAATTTAGATTATTGTGGCTAAGGACTAGGATGAAGGCTCTCACGCAAATGCAGACCAGTTGGGGGTTGGTTGCACAAACTGGATTCTATCTGCATTCTACGTAGCAAAGAGGAGAACTACCCATAATGATTATGTGTTCGATGAACGCAACAAACAGCCCGTAGCGCTATAGTATCTCCGAATAGGTACAAGAGCCCCAGTAGATCCCAGACCGCGAGGGAACGCTTTTAGCGTCGACATATGTATATAATATCCACAGGTATTTTAAATACGCAATATAGAACAAAAGAGGGGGTGCGCATCCAAGGTAGAGAAGAGTCCTTATAAAAGGGGAGTATGACGGTGGGGGACGACATCGATGAACGACGAGTACTGCGATCACTTTTCGGATTGCCCGAAGGTTGAGTCTTTGGGTGAGATGCCTCCAGCAATGCCAGAGTCGGCTGACTCGTCAGACCGACGGGGACGATCCTCAAAGGGGTACTCAGAGCCGCCTACACGAGCGGCACGTCTGCGGTTTATAAGATATTTGCTGTAAGGGGATCTGAGCAAATACACATGCGACAAGATGATGGGAATACTTACACCCAGCCAGGTATTATGCCGCCCGGAGGGATAACCCACGGCTCCGAAGCATCGTAGTTGGGTGGCGAGAACCGTTCGTTGGAGGCTTTGCGAATGAGCCAGACAGAGCCGTTGATGATGATGTAGGAACAAACTCCAACGATAACCCCGTAAGCAATACTGTGGTAAAAGTTATTAGATGCCCCTGGAATCATGTGGCAGCGGGAGACGCACTTGTAAGACAGAGGAATAAAAAGAATGGTCAGGAACGCCGGCAGTGCATCACCTATGTAATCCCAGTTGATATCACGAACATTACGAATCATCAGGGACCCGACGATAACCAGAGCACTTCCAGTTGCCCATGAAGGGATGGAAGCGAAGATGGGAGCAAAGAAGACCGACACAAAGAAGAGCAAGCCAGTTACGATGGCCGTGATGCCTGTCTTTCCACCCTCTGAAGCAATCAAATAGTGTGAACTAAACTCCTAGGAACAGCGAACACGTAGAACACACCAGCAATACCCGTGGCAGACTCGATAAATGCAGTCACGGGACTAGTCCCAACAAGGGCTCCCATAGAGATGGAGAACGCATCAACGCAGTAAGCGATAGTTGAGTTTTCGAAATCAAGTGTGATAGGGTCGCGCAATCCTGCGAACTTCGCCATAGAGTACAAGGTACCCGTAGTATCTAAATTTACAACACGTGAGTAACAGGGTCTAATACCACAAGGTGTACTGGCGAACTTACCCAAGATGTCAACATAAAGGAAAGTGACCAGGGCATACCAAACTTTGCCCTTGCCATAATTGTACTATAAATCCCGTGTCAGTGATGGCATGCGCGGTTTCAGGAATAAAACGCTTGCTCACATCTAGCGCGTTACCGATATGCTGCAGAGGATGCCAGGCCACAACTTGTTTGAAGAATGCGAACAATTGATCGCCCGAGGTAGTGTGCGGGAAGTAGGTGACGGGAGTATCTCGTGGCCAAGAAATGATGGAGGTCAAGAAGATACCAATCAGGAGAGATCCCTTCACGCGGAATATCATGAGAAGAATAGTGAGGAAGCTGCCATCACCGGGAACATTAATACGAGGGATGGGAAGATGCAGAGTGAAAATCCGTGTGACTTACCCGCCAGTGAAGATACCCAGCCAAACTGTTGGATCGCGAAGGACTTTGGTGCCACAAAAGTACGGAAGGTCTGGGCTAACCCAGTCTAACGTCGAATGGTCAGATGATAACCAGCAGAGCATTCCAAAACTTCACTCACCACTCGGATTACATCCACCCAATCCCACCAAGTCTGTTACATTTCCCCCGATTACGTTCAGACCACCGGAAGCTATGAGAAGATAGGTCGTTGAGTTTTATGTTTGTCTATTGAGGAGACAATAAACGCACTTAAGCCAATGAAACTGCACGTGAAATCACAATGGTAAGTACCCCCCAGAATTCGATTATGAGCTTTACTCACGAAATGTACAGGCCAATGCCAGCCCCGACAGCAAGAACCAGTGACTGGGGCATGATACGTGCTAACCATTGTCGCAAGCCAAGCAGTGAGAGAATGAAGAACACCCATCTAAGGAAGTTGGTCAGGATTTATGCGGCGCTAACCGGAAATGTCGCATTGCATCGCACCCTTCCAAAAAGACTGCGGCCAGTGCTTCCCGGTAGGTGATGAAACCGCTTCCGTGGTAACCAACAACGGAGTAAGTGAACTAGGAAGATCGATTAACGCTCATGTTCGAATGCGTAGCGAGGCTGAACATACGTATGCATTCAAGCCCATACCAGGAGCCATCCCAACTGGAAGATTAGCCAGCGCACCCATGAGTACCGAAGAAAGAGCGGAGATAGCAGCCGTGCTAGTAATCAGGTCTTGCTGCACTACCTGGATACAAGTAAGATAGGTCTCGTCCGTTTCACAGTTGTTAGGTCCATTGCAGACGCAAGTTCCTCCAGAGGCGGAGATAATTGACGCGTTGACGGAAATCTTGTCACAAGTTGGTCGAAGTCAAAAGTGGTAGTAGAAATTTTTTTGAAAAGAACTTACGATGTAAGCCATCGCAGCCTAATGAATAAACTGAAGTCAGCCTTGGATAACCAAGAAATGGAAGGGCTATTCGCTCACCCATGTAGTGATACCGGCACGGACGTCCGTCTGTCACCCACTGTAAGCACATGAAGATCCAGTAGAACAACCACCTACCATGAACCTGGAACCCTCGCGCTCACGGGGGTGACCAGAGCCCTCAAGACGGAACCATCGTCCGACAGCAGAGTCAGCGACCTGAACAGGGAGTGCTTAGCGCCGGGTCTTTCCACAGAGAAAGTACACACTCTCGCATTGAGTCGGTCGGCGAACGTGATGGTCATTTCGACGGGGTGCAAAGAAAAGAGCGTGATATGAAGAAGATTTTATATATCAAAACGAAGGTGGGGGGAGGCGCCCTGTCGAGTGCGTCAGAGCGACTGAGGGATCCTAAGTCAAATCCGGTACGAAGAAGATATGTATACCGCCCTACTACGGACAATCAATGATTTTGATATCCAATCCGCGCCGGACCATCTGGGATCTGTGGTAAGCTTGCCGCAAACCGACTTGCCTCCACGGTGGATAATGAATTTCATTTACGCCCTATCGCCCTGGTTTCCACACCTTTCCATATGGGCCTGTCTGAGAAACAGTGGTATTATTAGTAGGTTTCGCATTCGATGTGAGGAAAATTTGGCTTTGATTGGTGGTCGTGCACCTAAGCGGAGACTCGCCAAACGAATGGCCATAACGGTTCACATAAAACACAGGTACGTACATCAACATCAACCAACAAAATGTTCTCGGAAGCTCAGCTGGCTTTATCGGTCCATATCGGAGTCGCAAGAAGGTCCGTTGCAGATTTTAGCGCTCGTCGGTGAGCCTTGGCAGCATTGGCACGAAGCACTGGTGCCACACTTGCGTAAGTCAGGAGTACAAAGTGCCTTGCAGGTAAGTGGCACCAGGCCAATATGGTTCAAGTTTCGTTACCAATCACCAGCCAGTCTGAGTTGGAACGCGTTGATTGTGAACGGCAGAGATGGAAATCACATTAATGTGACCGAGTCACTATTGAGAACGTGACACGGTGCCAATCATGTCACGCTGACATGGCCTCGGCGGTGCATGCGCCACACAGGGTAAGTTCAAGGCAGCAGTGTAGATAATCAAATCTGGGCGGAGGGTAACGAACAAGTAACCTTGAGGTAAACGCAGAGCTCAAACAAACGCCTCGTGGCCGTCCGAAAATAAACAAAACTTCGCTAATCAGGCTGTCCAGAATGTGTCGTAAAGTCGAGTTCAAACCATCCACAAAAGCCAACGTCCACCCATGCCATCACTGTTGTCAGCGATGGATTCTGCTTTTCGGTTGAGCTGCACTGGATGGACGAGCAAAAAAAAGTGACTAAACTGACTGTGGTCGCCCTTTCGAGATTAGACATGTAAACATAACTTTGTCGAGGTTCAGCCACAGAAACTTTAAATCCACATTCCCATCGTCGACTTTTCCTCATTAAACCAAGACGAGTAGAAATGTCAAAGTACTTATTCTAAGTCTCGATGACGGCGAGAACGGGTCATTAGTTCAGGTACCCGATGTTTGTAGTCGCGTGCTACTGGTAACGCAATCCGTGGCGTACTGATGTCGCGCGGTCATATCGACTCCATCGACTTTTTTGTGTGGTGCAGAAAAGTGTGCTGTGGCGCACATAATTTTGACGCGCCTGTAGGCGGCCGTTCGGGCCTGTACGGACGCTTAGGTTTAACGGTAAGGAGCATCATGTGGGAACAAACGAACTGAAAATAAAGGGACTAGAAGCGTTCATGAATTCCTTATGGACTTACTGCAATGGGTCCCAAATGAAATGCTCACATGAGTTCTGGGTAGAATGTTCTGTATGAAACCGAATAGCGTAAGTAACGCTCACGGGCATGTGTCCGAACATGGACGACTCGCCAGTTTGGTCGTTCGCTGTGGCTCTTTAGTATCGACTTTAGGTCATTTGATCAAACTGGCGTAGAGAATGCGCAAAATTCTGCGCTAGTTCGTTCTGAATACATGCTCTGCATGATTTGCGGCCTCCTTTACTTCACCAGATTGTTAGTCATGTGCCCCTTACGGCATAACACAAAGCCTCAGACACAACGATTGGTAATGGGCTGAAAGATCACCAGCTTATCGATTCATTTGTCGCTGGTGGGCTTGCCGATGGAGCTGGGTTCGTTGCTGAACATGAAAAAAAAAAGGTAAGACCGCAGCAACCACACTAAGTCCGCAGGCCCAAACTTACTGTGACGTGCGAGATATGTTGCCCAGGACGATACTTCTGTAGAGCCGTAGCTCGGGTCACCTGAGTCGGGTGACGATGAGTTCCTGTGGATGCCAAAGTACGTTACAAGCAGCTTGAAGGGAACAGCGTAATCCAACCGCTGTGACAAAGAGTATTATAGTGAAACTAGTTTTCTAGCTGACTTGTTCCAGCTCTGCCTAGTTGGTCGTGTCCAAAGGAGCACAGATACAAACCTAGAAGGACGTCAGGGTACAGCCAAGAGGATTAGGGCTGCTGTGCCAGGCACATCCGAGGCAGCTAATACTTGATGGACAAGATTCAAGAATATTCATGAGGAGGTATGGTACCCCCCGCTTGCTGGGTACGGTGGCCTCTACGCCAGTGCCTTGGCAGAACACAGTCTGCACATGCAGATTTGAGACGAGGCGCACATCGTGCTGCATATGGAGGATCTGTAACACGCAGCGAGAACGATATTCTGGTGAAATTCCGAGATGCACGCAAACAGCAAACCACGAGCTAAAGGCGTGTGCATCGTATTTGCCGAGGTTGGAGGCCCCAGAAGACACCAAACCAAGCACGAAAGAAAACTCCCAAGAAAGATTTTGAGTGACTTTACTGTCGAACTAGGCTCCCGGGTAGACGTCAGGAAATAGAAAGCTCAGCGCTCAGTCCTAGATGCAGGCGCTGTGGTATTGCAACTGTGGGTGCAGTGCCATTGCGGCTGAGCCTTGGGTCCACAAGCCACGTGAGCGGGACCACGCTCCGTGACCTGAGGGGGGCATAACACCTTGTAGAGGCCATCCACCACTCCCTTCTCCAATTAGTCGTTCTCCACATTGTCGAGCTCAATCCTTTTCTCTACGTCGTGCTTCTCGCACTTCAGATGCCCATCATAGGGTATTGGCAGGCTGCCTTCATGCGATAGAGCGTACGTAGTGGTGAGATTCATAGGTGACGTTTGCACCTGCGACCAAGGGAATACCCTCAGTGCGGTGACCAGACTCGCATATAACCTGCGATCGGTCGTTTACTGTGTCCGTGCTCTCATGGCTGCTCTCCAGGGATCCATACACAGTGCAGCTTTGCTTCTGCCTCCTTCCGATGGCCCTATGATGACATCGGGTACGCCGACCGAAGGTATATACCACCTCTTAATCATGATTCAGGCCTCACCAACCGTCCACTCTCCGTTTCATCACTAGTTTTTACCGCTGCAGCGACTCGTTGGCCTGTTTTGGTGGACCGCATTTATGCCACCTGCAGGCTACCCAACACAGCCTTCTGAGAAGCGAGAACCTACCTCCCGTGCGTAGTTTCGCTCGAAGTCTGTTTTCCAGCAATGTTAACGTCGTTCAGGTCTCGCGGTCGTATCGAGCTGCCTCAGAGTAGCCTCAGAAACGAGGCAGGGATACCGACTGGTTGCCAGATACTGGCATGCGTCGAAGTGAATCTCGGATCTGCTCACTTCACGGATAGCCACAGGGTAAGCTTCTGTTGTACTTGGAAGCTCCACATTTGACTGAGTGCGTGTAGGGTGTTTCTGCTACAAACTACAGTGTAAGTTTAGTCCACATCTTTATTGATTGCAACATCCTCATGGTTGTATACTTGCAGGTATTGTCAATGATGGGCAAAATGCACCGGTGATGTTGCCTGCATTCCGTAGCACTATACATCTTTTTGTACTTGTACGTTAGCGTAGATACTGTGAACCGCGGGCGGAGAGCAAGGTAAGTCACACGTGACCTTCCCCAAAGGGGAAGTTGAACCATTTTTCAAAGAAATCACGCGTTTTATTGTCCGGGCCGAGACTTTTTCGGCCATTTTCCGACCCCAGCGCCGCCGCTGCCACCGCCAACGACGCCAGCGGTCTAGCACCCTATTTTCCCCTAGGCTCCTGCAAACACCTCTTTTCCCCTGCACGCACTCCATGATATGCCCCGTAACCACAACCTGGGGACCTCCACTCTCCGAAACCGCAATCGAGTCACAAACAAAACTCGCCTTAAAGTCATCCAAGGAAACATCGATGCAGACCCTCTCGTTCTCGATGAAGATGAAGAAAAGGCCAGGATCGTTAGCACGGCCGGTGTGGATGCTGAGGACGCAAACGTGAGTCTTCTTCCTCGTCGTCGAGTGTCGTCGCGCCCTTGTTGAACAGGGCTGACGTGGCCTGTTCTGATTGGTTCATGTCGTGGGAAATCGATTATCGATGGCTGACTCATCACGGCGCTTTCTCACACACAGGAGCACCACCTCCAAGCTGTTCTCTCGGCGGCATCGCAACGCCACCAGTCCGTCGGACGGACCACCCGGGGCATCGCCGATAAGCCTCCTGCGTACATTCCAACCCCTGACTCAACTGGTATTATCGACAACTATGAGGAGTTCTATCCTCCTCATCGCTGGAAGCAACCCGAGCCATATATACGCTTCTCTGAAACCGTCGAGGAGTCCTGTGCCAATGCCATCATCGATGGGTTCACGTACTTCATGGATGAGCGCGACGAGGAGTGGCTCGATAGGAATAACGGAGAGGCCCGTGGTGAAGGCACCAGCGCCCAAGGCGCCCTCCCAATATCAGGCACGACGACGCGCTCTGGCATGTCGCAGCGCAGTGCGAAGGCGAAGGGCAAGGAACCGGACTGTAACCAACCAGTCACCATCACCGAAGACGAGTTTGAGCTTGTGATGGGTCTATTCGAGAAGATCACCCACGACAAGACACCATTCCTGCATACGGTGAGTGGCTTGTTTTTTCTTGACTCTTGTGATACGGAGAGATAATCGACGTTTGCAAGGGTCTGGACTCGGGAATGTCCTTCCCACCCTTTTCAGATTACCAGGACGTGTTCTCGTCACCATTGCTTCCGTCTATGTTTGCCGCATTCGCAGTTCCTCCATGGATACCACCGCCATCTCATCTCTTGCGTATTGCGAAGGTGGTCTACCCACACTGGCGTGAACGCAGGACTGAGCGCGGTGGTCACCGGATAATTCCAAGTTTGAACGTGAGTATTTCGTTACATACAATTACACCGGAGAACTCACCGCCGTTCAGTTCGATGAGACGGACGCCACCAATGAGTCTTATATATGTTTCCGCCGCCGAGAGATCAAGTCCGCCCGAAAGACTCGTGCTTCTCAAGCAACATCTTCCGATAAGCTGCTGCGTTTGCAATTGGAGCTTGCGCAAGCTTCAGAGCTGGCCAATTCTCTTCTGGCGCGGGAAAATCTGCAGAAAGAGAATGCACAACAAACGATGCAAGTCTGGGAGAAGAGGCTCGAGTTTGCCGACCTCAAGCGCAAGTTCCCGTCGTTAAGTACGAAAGAGGATGAGGAATTACTTCACGACAAGGAGCGCGTCGTCAAGAAGCCCAAGGTCGAGCCTGCCGGGTATGACGAACTAGCTTCCGGCCGGACTTTCCCTGACCATTTTTATATAGTCGTTTAACAGGCCTCAAGATTCGTGCAAGGGACAGCGATGCAGCGTTATCAGTGGTTGCAGCGGAAGCCGTTATCCGCCCAAAGCAAAGACTTGCTCAGATCAATGCGGACATGGAGCGCGATCTCGCGAGACGCAAAGAAAGAGACCATGGCTACGAGGACGTCGTGGAGGTGACTATATCTTTACTCTGTAGTTTTTTGTTATTAATGCGTTCCATGCAGAGTGCTTATCAACGGCCCTCATTGCCATACTCACGGCGCCATTGGAAGTCCGTGTCATTGTCATCTCGTGCTACACCTTCGCAATCCCGGGATGACGAAGTCGACGAGGATGCTAAGCTAGAGCATGTTCGGTATCTTAGGTATCGGCTTACCCGCCTAGGTGGGGTTATGCTCGATAGACGAGATGCCTTCATGCAAAGGATGGGTATCTCCGACGATGACGGCGCACTCCTTCGACGGCGACGCGCTTTTGGTCGGCCACTCAATGCTCTTTTTGGCGATGTTGAGGATGAGGAAATGAGGTGTCGTCTGCAGGAACGTTGGCGCTTCGACCAGGATGACGATCCCGCCGTCGCACCGGAAGGTCCTGAAGAACAAGATCGGATCCTCATAGACGACTATGAACCTAAGTATTTGCGTCATATGATGACATTGCTCACTGAGCAAGATCATCAACTCGTCAACAACGACGCTACTTTACATGTCTTGCAGGATGGCCGCACTCACCCAGTCACTCCTTATCGAATAGGTGCTCCTCAACCCGTCGGTCGCAAAGAGCAGCAAAATGCCCAACGCGCGTACGCCAACGGGACTTCACCACTCGCGACGTCACGGCAAATGTCTGCCAGCGTTCCACTGCCCTCCATCCCGAATGGCATTCCAATATCGATGCAGGCCCACATGAAAGGCATACAACCTCTGTCAGGAGTCCCTCACGCCCGGATATCTAATGGCGGTGTTCGACCCCCAGGAACGCCAATCGCCAATCAGGTCCCTGTCGTACCGTCTGCACAGACGTCTACACAACAAGCTAGTATGTCTGCCTCTGCCTCGCCGACGAATGGGTCGAGTGCTTCTCCAACTACTGTTCCGATGGCTGATGGGGACGTAACGAAGCTCTCGTCGCCAAATGGAACGCCTGGCACGAATGGTTCGAGTTCTCACGGGAGTACGCACGACGTTAGAGAAGCAAGCATACCACCTACTCCAGAGGCACCAGCGCCCAACCCACCGTCAGGAACACCACGCCAAAAAGCTGACCCACAACAAGCGGTTTCGATTCCGCTAAATGGGTATCACGTTCCCATCAATGGGTTTGCGATCCCGAATATGCCTTACATGCAACACGCTCGGCAGCTGAACGGCCTGTCGCCACAGCAGATGAAAGACCTGCGATCTGCATTTGCTCAGGATCCGAGCTCGGGGATGCAGGGTACGCCTGGTCGGCAGATTCAGGCGCCTTACGTCGGGCACCTAGTACCCAACGGAACCCATTTCAACGTGCAAATGGGTACAGGGGCGAACGTAAATGTCAAGCTCCAGCCTGGAAGGCAGTGGAACGGAGTCGCGTCGCCTCTGCAGCAGGCACCCAACCTCGGAAATGTACCTGATGGGGGCGGAGCGCCGATTTTGTCCAGCCCTCATAATACACCAGGCATTCTTCCCCCTCGCACGCCGTCAGCCAATGGCAACCGAGCAATGGGTCGACCGGGCAGTATGGGCGCTGTTCAAGGCACTGTGATGCATGGCGGTCAATACCCCGCTCACTCGCTGTCTCCCCGATTACCACCCAACAGTCCATCGCCTAGTACAGCCTCACTTCCCTTACATCAGTCACCACCACGTCCACCGCCAACGCCAACTTTGAAGATGGCATCACCGTCCATTCAGCAGGCCGTCCCAAGTTCGCAAGGGGGTTATTAGGGATTGTTCACGCTTCCGACGTCTCTAATGCGATGTCGCACATGTCATACACCTCCCGCTTCATTACTGCGCTGTAACTTGCCCAACTCGACCTTATGCATCACAACTTACTGACCCCACCTCGTAGCAGCTTTCCTAGTACTAGTGATTTTGATTATACTACCCACCTCTGTTTTTATGTCTTTTTCCTACTATGTATTATAATTCGAACATTCGACGGTCTGCTGGGAATCTGATGATGCTGTGTACGCAAAACGCAGTCCAAGACGCCGACCTGACGTGCCCCATTGGTCACGTTTACGGAAGAAAATCTGAAACCCCCAACGTCATGACGTGCACAACTTCGAAAAGCAAAAACCACGCGCGCATGACTGAGAGGTGAAATACATCGCCGCTTGCAAATTGACGGAAGCTCTTCAAGGTATTTGCCTGCTCTGACTTTCACGTGGAATTTGACCTCGTGGCCGGGCCTCCTTTCTGTGGAATTCAGATAAGCCCCCAACGCATTGGTATGATACCCAGTACTTGAACTCGTTCGGTTCTTCGGCGCATCCTGGCCTATTACTGCATCATCGTCCGTGGTCTACACTCCAGAACATGTGGACATGGTCTTCAATTTTTCTGTATATATCTTCTTGTTCTTCTCTAAAGCCCTGTCCACCTTCTGTGCAACATTGGGGGGACGCTATTATGCGCTCTTGGACTGGAAAAACAATGAAGAGCTGTTGCAGATGCACAGGGCACGTCTCCGCTCTGCCTCTACTCCGTGGTTACAGTGACATCCTGACCGAGCTCTTCCCTCCCGAACTTACAGATTCGCATATGCAAGCAATTCGCATTCGCGATCCTCACGTTCCGGATAGGCAAGAACATGGTGAAGAGCACTTCCGTGTCCTTCCTGCTCACCGCGATCGTCGTGGTCAGGTTCCTCACAATTCAGGTGAAGTTGGCGAAGATGGTGCGGTCGCTGAGACAGACACACGGTCCTCTAATTGTCACTGCTTGTGTCGCGATCTCCGCTTTCCTGTTGTACTTGAAGTTGATCATCGAAGTCGTGTTGGCAGCGCGTTACTTGATCAGAGTCGGCAGAAGGCCGTCTTTGAAGGATATGGCGACTTTAACGTCCGGCGTTCTTCGCTTACTCGAATTGAAATAGAGTTCGGAGACGATGGACGACGATCAGGTGTCTGTGCTCATTCATATAACGGAACATTACTTTCCCCGTTAGTACTCAGGCGCGTAGAGTTTTTCATTCATCTATAGACAATGGACCACGCTAGACCCCTTGGAAAATGGCCAGTGATTTTCGCAGTGACATGCCACATTTTCGAAGAATTCGAGCAAAGTAAACCCGACACGAGCCTCTTCATTATATTAGAGAGGTGATACAAGTAATAATGGCACAGGAAACACGAATATGGAGCAGGACATTTCAACTGGCAACTTCGTAAAGTATAGGTTCACCACGATGATCTTCCCGGATCCGATACGGGTCACGTCGCAGGGGACGGCCACGCCTCCTACCCACGGCCAAGGGGTTGGTCTCTACTCCGGGTGGAGGACTACCGAGAATGGGCGCGTCACCATTGAGCATGGCCTTCCATGCCATCTGCTCTGCGTTTATCTCTTCCACGTCTTCTGCTTGTTCTCCGTCTTCGCTGAACTCCTCTGGCTCTTCTGGGGTATCCATTTCTCTTGATTTTCCCTTTCCTTTGTCAATACGCAGTGCGTCATCCTCCACTTCGCTCCCGCCGTCTTCAGTGACTGCCGCTTCGACTTCCTCTTCCTCTTCTATCGCTTCATCCTGAGACACGGTAGAAGCTTCTTCGTCATCCGGATTCAAGCGGTGTGCGATAACATTATCAACATCGCTCAGCAGACGCCTCACAAACCCGTTTCCAGCGATATAAGCGACGTGATTTAGGAATGTTTGCATCAGACCGATCTCACGCTGGAGCTCCGCTTGGACAAGCGTGGCTTCGGCGAGTGCAGAGGATGCCTCTGCATGAGCCAGCGCGAGTTGCGACTGGAGATGGTTTCGTTGGCGTTTGACGTCGTTCACCATCTCAGGGAACCATGTGGGGTCGTCCTCAGTGAAAGGTGGGGGAGGGGGGTATATCAATTGCATCACAGGGGGTTGGAGGGTAGGAGACGGTGGTGGCGGAAGACCGGTAGGTTTAGCTGGAATTTTGTTGACCGGTTTTCCGCCGGTCTTTGGTACCCAGTGACCATCATCCGGGGGAGGGGGGAAATATTCCAGGGGCCATTGGCTGGCGCCAAGGTCCTTCTCCCTTATGGGAGGTTCGTGTTGTTTCTGATGTGGTTCTGGTTTGGAACGAGAGGTGATGGCCTGGGGTGTCGTGCGTGGCTTTTTCCGACCAGAAGAACGGTTAGAGACAGGTGATCTTCTCGATTTCCGAGACGTGGATGCTCTCGGTTCTCTAGGCATGTTAAGTTCGAGAGAGTCTCGGTAGGCAAGGGTGACGGTGAGGACAAGCAGCAAGGACGCGCACCTGTCGCGTGCTGTGGTGAATAAATAGTGGTCATTGACTCCGCTTTGACCATTCCACCCGCCTATTGTCTCCCTGTTTGAGAGGACTCAGTCAGGGGCTTTTCTTGTCGGCCCTTGCCCGTTTTAGACAGTAACCCTTGCTTTGACCCTCTGTCCCGAGCACTGCACAACACACTTGGGGCTGTCCACGTCATGACTCATGAGATTTAGTTCCGGGCTTTCCCGCCTGTCACCGTAAGGACGGAACAGGTTCCCAGAACTTGAAATAGGGGATGTCATTACCGTGATGTCAGGCTGGGGATATAGCCCTCCAGTGACGGCGACGGCCCTCCTTTCTTTTGCGACGACGTGGCTTGTAATTTCCGGAGGACGGCAGTGAAATGGAAAGAGTTGTTCATTGTTCCCCCGTTAATATTGCCGAAGCCAGCCCGTCAATTGACTCACCTTGTATTCGTCCATCTATCTACCCCTATCCTGGTGTGGTATCCTCCTCGTGCAAAACCAATGCGATGCTTGCTGGACATCTTGTTTCCCAGACCCTTGGTGATTTATGGTCTGTACCTACTCTCACATGAGTAACGTACTTGTCATCTATCCCCCGCACAGCTCTTCGAGTCTGAGCCTCTTGGACAGTGCACAAACCAATTATGTATCATCAGCCTCCTTCTTCCGGGGTTCAAGTGAGATAGCCTCGTAAATCTAATACATGGTATTGTTATGGTTTTTGGACGAGGTGGAAGCAAACGCCGTCTGGCTTTGGCAGCAGTTACGCTGTATCAAATGCATCCACGTATGCAACCAAGGTGTACGTACATAACTCAAGTATTATCATCCAGATCTCGCGGCGATGTACTTACCATACTTTGTGTTGTATTCGTCGCAGCCAGCTGTCTTTGCCTATTCCCCTTAATTGTGATTTGTCTTCCGTGTCCATTGGGCACCTCGCGTCGATTAGCTTACGCAACATTCAAACGATCCCGGATACTTGTCCCCATCAAAAACAAAATTTGCTGATACGCGGTTTACGCAGTTGAGGGTTACTTTGGCACTCAAGAGAAGTTGTCGAATGCGGTCATGAACCGCCTCTCCTGCCTATGGCATTAACACCTGTTTTTTGAAATCCGATGTCACAGTTGCTCCACGGAGTTGGACAAGCCCCGCACCACGGGCGTAGGATATCGAAAGAGGACAACATGCCGAGCAGATCGTCGCTGTCTGCTAATTCAGTAAACGAGGAGGTGTGAGGGATGCACGGCACGTTCTAGGGGTCAGTACCTCAGCTACTGAACACGTTCGTTTCTGAGTACCGAGTCATGGCGAAGAGAGCTCGCCAGGGTGAATCCTACACCGAGGCTCGCAACCATCTAGATTCCTCAGAATTCGCATGCCATAGACGACTAACACGTAAGAGAGAATAGACTCACACCCAAAGCCAGCAGGTACTGAATCGAGTAGAATGCAGACGTTGTGATCATCGGGGCGTAACTTCCTATCGATAACATATGAACGGCAGCAAGGTGTGGGCAGAAGTCCATGTTTTTGAGGAAGTTGGCTTTTCTAGGGTATCCAAGCCCCATCGTTGCACGCAGCTTGGCTCTCATCGCCAGTTTCAGCCCAATATAGCAACAAGTTTATTATTGTAAGTTCATCACGCTCGACACGATCGACGGTAGGTAATGAATAGCGTAGTCCAAATGTCGAGAAAGGCAGAGAAAACGTAGAACCAAAAAAGGAGGGTTCGTGATTCGCTATGCGCGGGTAACGGAGAAGGAGCGTAAGTGGGTAGGGTATACGCAGTCGAATGAATTTACCGCGGAAGAAAGAGGGAGAAAAGCGGTGGCGGATGGTAACCGAGGCACTCATCGTCTGGCGCTGCCACGTCCATAGCCAGTCTGGAGACTGTCGAGCTCGGATTCCAGTTGCTTGATGGCACTGTGCGCCAACTCCAAGTCTTTGTTGAGACGATCTCGCTCGGCAATAAGCTATGAGAAATAGCTGAGTTAGACGTTACGGTAATACGAAAAGCTAAGGTAACTCACGTGCTGCTCCCATTGCCTGAAGCGTGCCTCTTCTGCCTTGACTTGCTCCGTAAAGCGTCTGCGGAGCTGTTCTTCCTCTTCCTTGAACTTGGGGTTGTCCACTTTCTTCACTTTGGGTTCGCCGAACTTCCTGGTCTCCATCTGTTGCTGGCGATAATTCTCGTAGTGGAGCTCCTCTGTAGTAGAAATGAGGTCCAGCATATGTGTGCGGATGAGCAGGGAGCGAAGCTTGCGGAAGTCGCAATGGTTTTCGTTCTCGACTTCTGCAACACCCCAAAGGTATTCACGGCCCTTGACGATGCGCCCATCCGGCGTCTTGACATCTTCGGTGGAACCGATGATGGAGAAGGGCATAGCATCAGCCAGCATACGAGCGTGCTCGGCGGCACTTTCATCGTCGGGCTCTACGGGAGGTTGATAAATACGAATACCCTGGGCAGCGATAGCCTCCCCAATCCGCCGCTTAAAAATGGCAAGGTCGTTTTGGGTCAAAGTGTCAGCCTTGGCAACGACAGGGATCAGGTTGACACGTGTGCCGAGGCGTTTCATGATTTCAATGTCGAGAGGCTTGAGCCTGGCGTTACGAAAGTGAGCTTCCGAAATTGAACAGGGGATAGGGTATGAACACACGTGTGACCCGTAGGCCTGATGAAGTACAAGCAGGCATGTACCCGAAGGTCAATCTTTTCGCTACGCTGGGGTTGTTGCTCTTGTCTCATGTACGCTTCATGCTGGTCGTCGATGAAGTCGACGATAGGACTCCACGAGTCGCGGTTGTTGACGTAGTCGCCGAATCCAGGCGTGTCGATGACGGTGAGCTTGACTTTGAACTGCTTCTCCTCGAGCTCAGCCTTGATGATGTCGACCTCGGTCAACTTGTCTAGTTGTTTGTGGTGACGGCGAGCGTAATTCTTAGGGGGGGACAGCTCGGTCGCAAAGAGCGTGTTAACGAGCGTAGTCTTCCCCAGACCAGATTCGCCTGTAGAGGAAGAAGTTCAAGACCAACTACAAGGCATTTTAAACTTGGACCAGTACGAACCGACTACCATGAGGGTGAAGTGGGCACCCTGTTTGGCGACGATCTTGTGCCTCTGAAATGACGCGAAGAAGTGAGTCCCAATGCCAGCTGAGGATTGTGCTTAAACACAGACCTGGTTGGGCAAGTTTGCAATGCCGATGCCATCTGAGACGGGAGCTGGGGTCATGGCTGGAAGGACGAAAAACGGCGCGAGCGAGCAACGAAAAACGCGGGCGCATTTTTTTGATATGGGGAAACTTGTTTGGCTTTGTTTGTCTCTAGTGGCACCACTACCGACGGTAATTGCAAGCAAATACAAAAAAGAAACGGCGGTGACCATTTACGACTACGACTCATCCACCGCCTTCTCTTTGCCCTTCTCAGAGCCCCTTTTACGCTTGCGAGCGGGAGTTGCTGGGCTTTGCCCACTCAGCATCTCCAGGTGAAGGTCAGACCGAGCCCCTGAGCCACTGCCCTGGGCGTGAGGAGTCTCGGAGCTTCCTTCTTCTGGTGGACGTCGCGCTTTCTCCTTGAGCTGTACTTCCTTGAAGCAGACGCGCTGTTCTGTCGAACCAGCGTGAACGAGAGAACGTTTTGTCGAGCCCTTGTCGTCTACCCACGTTTTGTCAGGTTCGTTTAGAGTAGGAACGAAAACTGAATGGGTCACTCTTTTCTTCGGTAAACAAAAGCTCTGTGCCAAGAAGGCGGTCATGTCTGCCCTTGAATACAGAACCGGCAAGCTGTAGATAGGGCGTGGGCGAGTCTAGGCCCTAAAGACGTACCGTCACCGATAACGGTCAACGCATGGCCCGTGTGCTTTTTGAGTTGCGACGCACGATAAGTCTGTAGGTCGAACTGTTGGGGAGGAGAGTGGGCTCTACTGTTCCGAGATCGAATGTCACGTATGACACCTCTTCCTCGTCCTCGTATTCTTCGTCGGGTCCAAAAGCCTCTACTTGCCTGTACCCTGGCACGAGCGATTGGGCTGGCATGACTTGAGGGACAGAGTTGTTTGGGAGATCGGAGGCTTACTAAAAATTGCTTTGTTCACTACAGTCACGTCCCAATCAAATGTCGTTCCGTCCTTCGGACATCCTCAAGAAAAATCTCAGTTCGTCGTCTCGTTCATGGCTGGTACGACAATCCCGCGATCCCTTCGTAAAACAGCGTCTAGCTACTGCAACCTCATACCGTTCGCGTTCTGCCTTCAAACTCTTGGAAATCGACAAGAATTGGGGCCGCTTCCTCTCACGAGACGACATATGTGCAGTCGTCGACCTCGGCGCTGCTCCAGGTGGATGGAGTCAAGTGGTCGCTGAAAAACTTGGCTGGGTCAACCCAGCCATGTCCGACGAAGACATGGACATCACACCGAACTTTGGTTTGAGCGAAGGTGCGAGGATCGACAAGTTTGGCTCGTGGAGCAGTACAGCAGGTAGAGGCGTCATCGTCGCTGTCGACTTGCTGTCCATAGCTCCCATCCCCGGTGTGCACACGTTGCAGATGGACTTTTTGTCGCCCCAGGCAGCAGGCGCGGTCAAGACTGCTCTCTCGACCCCAGAAAATCCTTCGGGAATGGCAGATATCATCTTATCCGATATGGCGGCCAACTTCACCGGGAACAGAGTCCGCGACGTCGAATCAAGTCTCGATATTTGCCATTTGGTCTTCCAATTCGCAAAGGATAATTTGCATGTTGCAGCTACCAACGCAGGGACGAAGAAACGACGCGGAGGAACACTATTGTCAGTCTGTCGCGGTTGTACGAATACCGGTTGCTAATTCTTAGCAGACTCAAGCACTTCGAGCATCCGCTTTCAAGAGGTTTTCGCGAGGAATATCTGGACCCCAACTTCAACTCAGTCAACTACATCAAGCCATCAGCGAGTCGAGCAGAGTCTGCAGAAGGATACTGGCTATGTCGAGGGTGGAAAGGCTCGCGGTCGCGCTAATTTGGTTCTGATTCACCAGTACCATTCGAACAGACGGTTACATGGGGAGGCCTTGTTTTATGTGTACGTATCATACAGAATATAATAAGCATATTTCAATGGACCATGGGCATGTTCAGAAACAAGTAGAGAAACCTTGGCACTGCGGGGTCAAAGATGAGTACAGTGTGATACGCACGGGCCACTAATCCTTACACAACGAGGCCCTTAGGCACCAAAACCGTAGAGCGTGCGCCCGGAGCGCTTGAGGGCGTAAACGACGTCAAGAGCAGTAACGGTTTTCCTTCACAGTAAACGGTTAGCTCCTGTATGCATGACGACTTAACAGTTCTCTCACCTCTTGGCGTGCTCAGTGTAGGTGACGGAGTCACGAATGACCTGCCGAGATATGAGTCGGTTCCGAGGGGAAGAAGTCGACCAGTGTGACTCACGTTTTCGAGGAAAATTTTCAGGACACCACGTGTCTCCTCGTAGATGAGGCCAGAGATACGCTTGACACCACCACGACGAGCGAGACGGCGAATAGCCTGTTAGAACAATGTATCAACTGTCGGAGATGCGAAAACTCGTCAATCGTGCACATACTGGCTTAGTTATACCCTGGATGTTGTCGCGCAGGATCTTGCGGTGACGCTTAGCACCGCCCCTGGCCCACCGGTCAAACGGCTGTACGAAACATTCACGAGACGAAACGCTTACTTTCCGAGACCCTTTCCACCCTTTCCGCGTCCAGACATTGGTCAGTGAATCGAGTTGAGCGTAAATGAGAAAGCTTAAGATGCTGCGGAGGACGAGGTCCTGTGAGAGTGGGTGCGGTGGTGGTGGTGGTCAGGTGGCAAGAACGCGTCTTTGTTGAATGACTAGTTATATCCGGTTAATTAGATCACGTGGTTGCCACTCTCCCGCATTGCACCGCGGATGACTCCAGCTCAAGTATACAGTACACTGTCATTGCAAGTTCGACTATTATTACAATGTTGCATCGTACCCTTTGTATTCTCAGAGAAGCCTCGTTTCGTACCATTCACATTCCAGCTGAACGGCTTCCTTAATAGTTGCCTCCAGACGCCAGCCGTGCCCTTCTCCGGGGAACTTTCTGTATTTCACTCGGTCTTGCCCGCCGCTTTGCTGAATTTCACTAACAATTTTCTCTGCTTGCTCCGGAGGAACGACTCTGTCTTCCGCACCTTGCAGAACCTTTTATTTTATTTCAGGGGATAGGGATCAGTAAGGCAGGTCCGCGAAAAGCTCACCAACAACGGTACGGTTATATTCTTGGCATAGTAAATTGGACTTCTTTCCTTATACACCCTTGGGTTGTCATCGACAGACCCGCCCAAGAGCTTGATCATATACTTGAGCTCGAACTTGTGCGTATCGCGGGCAAGCGAGAAGAGGTCAGATATTCCGTACAACGACGTCGCAGCTTTGAAGTACTTCGTGTTGGGCGCGGACTCGAGACAGAGTGATGCCAGCACTGTATAACCTCCAGAAGAACCACCGCGGATAGCGACACGCTTGCCGTCAATGCGCGGATTAGCTTCCGACGCAAGCAAACGAGGGGCGTCGTAGCAGTCGCTGACATCGACAATGCCCCAATTGCTTGCAAGGCGCCCGCTGAAACAGTATGAGAACCATACAAGAGAATTATAAAATGTCGTCCTTACATGTACTCCCGACCGTACCCTGACGACCCGCCATAGTTGACGTCCAGCCTGATCCGGCTTGAGCACATGCTGGGGCACAGGACTTATGTCGTACTCACCACGAGTACCCACGACTTGTGAAATATATTTTGAACAAGCGGCTCCATCGCAGTTGGGCCACCGTGTACATTCACGATGCAAGGTGGTTTTTCGTTGGGGTCCGTAGGTCCAGAGTACTTTGGATTCTCGGGTGCGTAGTAGATTGCGTGGAGGGGCTTCCCGTCCCGGGGTAAAGTGATTGGTTCTGGATGCGGAATGTACCCCTCATAACCTGTAAAAGAGCCACTGGCCTTCAGCACAGTATACTGCGGGTCTGGCCTCCCCACAATTTGGCTATTGAAGTCACAGCGTATGATACCGCCAGGAGAATCGCTGCTGCCTGCCGTGAACACAAGCGACGATAAGTGAAGAGATGAATGAAGAAGTCGCAGGTGCCCAGCGACTGTGAATGGAAAGATTCGCAGATCGGGCTGGGACACTTGAGTCAGATTAACAGTGTAAAGAACAGTCCTCCCATCGGCAAATGCGACGAACGCAGCAGTATTGCCGTCGCCAATGATCGCATAAGGATAATCGCCAAGAGTCCAGGCAGGACTACCAAAGTCTCGTCCGATCGGTGAAGGCAGGACCGGTCTCGCGATGTCTGTAACGGTATCATATACGAACGGATTTTGGTAACCTGACTCGTCAGATGTGAACACCAGTGTAGTATCGTTGGCGAAACTAGGATAAGATACGGATATCTCGAGCACTTGCCCTGCGACTTTTTTCTTGTTCGATAACAATATGGTGTCTGGCTGGGTGATCACGTCGGCAACGTAGATCAAGGAGCCTTCCCAAGGCATGTCGGGATGATACCATTCCTGCCAGGCAATCTTAGTACCGGATGGATTGAAGACAGGAGACGAGTAGAAATCAGCCCCGGAAACCAGCGGGAAGACAGCCTTCCGCGTGATGTTAATGACGCAGAGAGTTGTGGCGACAGTTTGCGGGGTATCCACGGTGTGATCCTCGAGAATGGACACGAGAAGGTGCTGTTGCAACGGGTGCACTGCGAAATTGGCATACCTGTAGCTTGGATTATCTACGGCATGCGTCTTCAACGTGTAAAAGCACGGGATGGTATCCGCGGAAGCTTACCAGGAGAGACAGGTTCCGGAGTCCCTCCTTCTCTGGTCTTGTAGACTCTATTATCGGCAGAGTTCGAAAAGTAGATCGCGCCTCCGTACGCTATTGCAGCTGCGCCGCCGTATTCCTGCACGCCGGTGCGGGCGCTGAAGGGGGAAGGGATGACATCAACGTCTGTCGTTGTGTTCACGATTACATAGCGACCGTTATCGGCTGCGCGCCTTTCGATGTGATATATCGGAGGAAGAAGATCCGAACGGAGAGGATCGACAAAGACATCGACGAATGGGATGTTCTGCGTGGAAGTCAATATCGGTCAGTGGTCGGCGGGTGCAAGCTACTCGACATACGCTCTGAACAAGGAATTCGGGACTGATATCCGAGGCCCACCTTCCATATGGTGCGGTTTGTCGGTCGGACATGGTTATGGGAAGACTCGAGTTCAGGTCGATGGTTCGCCTTCAACTACCTTGCACACTAACATATGTATAAGCGCCCGGGCAGCTCCCAGATCACTCGTTCCCACCTTACTGTCAGGGGGTCTGTCATAATCAACCCATCGATATGGAACGGGCTCCTGATCAATTGAGGTGTTTCAAATTTCTATGAAACTGTCGGACGCGGCTTCGTTTTTCGGAGTAACCAAGACTTCGAATTTTAAGACGACACCAATGCCATAAGTGGAAGAAGCAGGATATATCATCTGGGATCGTCCGAAGTGGGCGCCGTGCGCCATCATCTACCGGTAGAAGCTATACCAGATGACAGTGCATAAGGAAAGATAACTAGACGGCTCCGCAACTCTGGCGGAAACCCGAATCTAGACTGCCCTGAGAGGTCCCATGATGTGGAGGCGATCGATGATCACCGCCGAGGATGAAAGCAAGATTGTGAGTTCCTGGGAAAAGGAAGAACAAGCATAGCAAATAGTGGTCAGGAACAAAACTATGACAGGCAACCCTCTGAGCACGGTTAAGTTGTTGTCCCTTCACCACAGAGGAGTAAAAGCAACCATATAGTGCCCAGAGCTCAGTCCTCTCCTATCAAGTCGATGACACTGTTGAACCGATTCGACGATCGAGATATCGGGCGCGTACGTAACGTACAGTTTCTGGGATTTCCATTGTTATACATACATCCACCCCTGGGGTCTCTAAAAACTTGAAACAGCAACGCTTTCCTTCAAGGAACGCTCTTCAAAGCCTGCTCAAAATCCGCAATGATATCGTCGATATGTTCGATCCCGACTGATACCTACAAACGTAGCATGCATCAGTCAAAACCAAGAGAAATACTTTTGTTGTCTACAAACTCGGATCAAGTCAGGGGTCACACCGGTGGCCAACTGCAAATGCAGACATACCCGAGTCAATAACGACACCTGCGATCGTCGTGCCGTGGCCACCGATCCGCTTCATTGCACTGTGCACTGTCGAAATGTTGGAACAGTCCAGAAAGAAATATGTCGCATGTTGTATATGATACTTACCGACGATGTCCGCTCCGAACGAATCAGCCACCTTGCGTACTAACATACAAGGAGCGAAAACCGTCTATCGTTCATAACTTGAAAATCTTGGGAGTGAAAATTGTCTTTTTGCGCTGTACGTCGAGTAGAGTAGTGATAATGGAAGCCGCTACTGCACCTGATACGGCAGACGGGAATGCCGAAACCTGGAGACCCCGTGAAAAGCCGATTTTGCGAAAAAGGAAGTGGAGAATAATCGGGTACACCAAAACCGCCTGGTGCAACATTAGTAAGTACTGCCTCTGGTGAGCGCTGTACTACGAACCAAAACCGGAACCAGCTGAGGCAATTCCAATAGTTGTAGCGCAATAGTTTGTAAAGTGAGTCGCTACGGAAGAAACAGAGGGATAGAAGCTGGATGCACTTCAGATTCGGGAGCTGTCTCCAATGAAAGGATGACGCACAGGAGAGTAATGCTCAGTCCAAACAGGACTCCCTGGGATAACAGGTACTGATAATACTGAGTGGCGACGCTGGCGAAGACGAAACCGAGCACCGAAACCACTCTGCCCAGTATCAAGAGTGGCGAAGGTCCCCAGGCATCGAATATACGCCCAACAGGGCCATCCTCTCACTAGCCAGTCAGCTTTATAATTCGTTCCCTTCACACAGTAGCGAGGATTCGACTTACCATGAAAAAGAATGCCCAGAATTGTAGTGAACCAATCCAAGATATATATATTGAACCCTGACATAGACGAAAGCTGGTTGTCGGAGTACCAGGACTGAAATATGCCAAAAGGGATCATCTGGCCGAAGGAGCAGAACAGCGCGAAGAATGACCCGGTGACCATTAACCATGCTTTCCGATTACGTGGCGAAGATGCGTCCATATGAGGGGTACCACAACATTCCGCAGGTTGCAAGTCGGCGTGGAGAAGGCACTAAGAGGAAGGGTGGAGACTTGACTTGCGGCTGACTTGTGACGGCGACTGCTTCTCCATATCAACCATGGACAACAACTACCAGTGTGGATAGGGTTTAAACGGATACACGAAGAGCAAATTGACCAGGGGCAAGTTTAAGCCGGAACCAAGGTGAGATCCATTATATTCCGGTATGTTTACTGGCATACCCGCAAACAGTTATCAAGTCGCCTTTGGTACTTCGGAACGTTAATGTGACACTCTGCATTTCAGAGGCTTGTACGTGAATGGCGGAGGAATAGAAGAAATGGCTATGTATTGTCCGTCATAAAGGGACATGTTGGGAGGCGGCCAAAGCGGACAACAGTCCGCGTCATCGCCGCGACGATTGGGATGCCATGCGGAAAGCACACCGCATACTACGTGCACCCTGCGTTGACTGAGCGTTCGTAGGTCAATGATGAGAAAGGATGAACTGCAACACGAAAGAGTGGATGAGTGGCAGGAAGAAATGGGGTGGCGTATCCAGGGATCTCGTCTCAGACAGCACAGCATGCAACGGATCCCGAATTCAATCAGGTGAGATCCATTACATTCCGATATTTTTACTGGCATACCGGAAACAGCTGATGATCAAGCCGCCTTTGGTACTCTGGAACGTTAATGTGACGCTCTGTGTTTCAGAGGTTTGTACGTGAATTGCGGAGGAATAGAAGAAAAGACTATGTATTGTCTGTCATATATGGACGTGTTGGGAGGCCCTGGGCCAAAACGGACAATAGAGTCCACGTCATCGCCGTGAAATTTGGGATGTCATGCGGAAAACACACACCGCATACTACTTGCACCCTGGGTTGGCACTGGTCAGTGATGAGAAAGGACTGCAATACGAATGGGTGGATGAACGGCAGGACTGTTCTTAGAAAAAATGAGATTCCGTATCAAGGGAAACCGCCCCAGACGACACAGCATGCACCAGATCCAATAGAGCATGCACCAGATCCAATAGAGCGTGCACCAGATCCAATAGAGATGGCAGGTATCATAGATGACCACGGACGGGCTGGGTTCGTGGGTACTGTAGGTAAGAGGATGGTTATTCGGGTTCCCGTGATGACTCGGCCACGCGGTCGTTCAATGCGGTCAAATGCGTGATCCAATAGGGACATGGAGTATTTTCCCGCTCCAAGGTCCGGACAGACCACTAGGCAGTTGGCGAATTGGAAAATTCGGGTCATCGTGCCTCGCTGGACAAGTCATCCTCCTCCGGCTTGTCAGAGCTTCTCATGCTTCAAACCACCCAATCTCCTCGCTTTCAACTCCTGATAGTGCTTATTTGATCACCCTTTCCTGTTCCTCTTCCATCATCACCTGCTGGGCCATACTCAAGACGCCCGAGGACTCATCTTTCTTCGGTAGCTGGTGAGCTCCTCCAAGAACGTTCATAATTTCGGGGGGCGCTTGAGCTATGTCCTTCAGGCGCCGCGATGCTGTGGTGGAAGTTTTCAGAAACTCTTCGCCCTTTTTCATAGAACCGTCTTATTCGATAGTAGAACCGGTGACTTGTGCAGAAGAGGCACATGCTTGTTGGAAGAATCGGAACGTTCCTTGCCTTCTTTTTTCTTTGGCGCTCGACTGTGGCTGCGGCCGGCCAGCTGCTTCTAATTACAAACCTTGCGCTCTTGGCTGGACGACAGCCGCAGCGCCAACGTGGCGTAAGGCACCACTGATCGTTCCACTCGCCTGCAGCACACCGACCAGTAAGATAAGTACCGATGATCACACTAGAGACAGCATTTGCCTGTTGAAGTTTGAAATCGTTTCTCCCGGTCTGATCTTGAGCGTGCCGTCAGCTCTCTGATCACCGCTATCATGACGCCGTCTCTTCCGAGTTGAGTAACCCTCGCATCCATCAAATTTCCGTTTCTTTTCCCTATATTCGGGTCTTATCCTTGCGGAATCCAGGACACGAGACTGCTTTGGGGCTGGTCTCCGGGGTGAAATAAATTTCTGGGGCCAAGCCGGTCCCTCTGAAAATAACAACTGTGAATTGAAGAGGAGCAGTGGGCTATATAATGCGAACCGAAGCGATCTCTTACTTTCTCTGGCCATAGACCGTTTGGCACGTTAGTCCAATAGAGATCCTTATCGAAGCCGATCATCCGCCGCAAGCTTACGGCCCGGCGGTCCTGCCTGCCTGCCACATACTCGAACCCTTGGCGACCAGATACTCGTGCGTGAACGGCAGAGGAATGGAAGAAATGACTATGTGTCGTCGATCATCGACCCAGTGAAAACTGGACTCCATCACCAGATGTGGCACAATGTGGCGGAATATGCGCCCGAGAGTGGCTGTGAATGCAAGACATATTTCGACACATTTCACTACGAAACCTTGCCAAATATCATATTTACGACATTTCGGGGCAGAGCCCTGTGTGACCCCATGTTAAAATTTTTCACTAAACATAAAATATCATATCCGGCGATACACTTCTACTGGAAACTCTCGTCGTACAATGTTCTCAGTCATGACAATATATGATCTTAGCGAGCTACAAAATATTCTCTAATGTGACAAAATATCATTGCACGAGCGTTCCGGAAATGGTATATTTAAGGGATTCCCCCCCACATATACAGCACAGGAGAGGTAATAGCAGGCTCACCCGCTGCTTGCGTACTCTAATCGATTGGCCAGTGAGCAAGTATTGCGACTGAAAGCATGCGGCGTGCAAATGAATTCCTAAACAAGTGCTGGGAGGAGGTATGAGCGAGTAATACGTGGTCTGAAGCGACCAAGAAACCGTATGAAAGGGTACAATGAACCATGCAATTGTGTGAGAGCCGGAGTGGGGTTATGTACGAGCAATGCAGAATCCGAAGCGACCAGGCGGCTGTGCGAGAGAATTTTGGAATCTAGTGGAGGGTACCATTGCAGATGCTTTTCGTGTCCCACTTGCTGTTTGCGACCTGGGCGAGAAAACGATTAGAGTAGCGTTACTTTTAAATGACAGCTTGGGAATGGATAAAGAGTGTGTTAATGATAAGTCAGCTGAGCATACCGTCCGTTTTTGGCCGAACCTCGGTGCATCTCCGACTCGAGAATGGGTGTTGCAATCGACTGCGTCCAAATTGCTGCAACAGAGTTGGATTGCAACTTCCAAGAAGATTCGTTAGGTGGCACTGGTAGCGTCTCTCGAGCTTTGTGAGCAGCAGGTGCGAGTACGGTGCTAGCACATACTAGTACTATCAGTGCCCGATCCTATGGCATCAGAAGTACTTACAGTGGGGGGATGGAGTCATACTTTGGATGTGGAAGTCAGATCGAGTGAAATGTACGTAGGGCCACATACTACTTCAGGACTATATGCGCCCTGAAATAAAGAAATCGGTAGAGACGAGCTCGAATCAGCACGAAGCCTCACATCAGAAGCCCCAAACCCCCATTTAAATACGTTAGAAGGTGTCATGGACTCGGTGACCATAATCAGAATAGATGCCCGAGGACGCGTCAGGCGAAGTGGGTACTAGATGGTGGGTGAGGGCAGAAACCGTAACGGGATACTTCTAACGCTCAGACACTTGTACTTAGTCAGCATAGCAATACTGTCGCAAATGCGAAGCCAATGCCTTGCTTCGCTTTTGTGATGCTGACCATCGCATCGTTGCAACGCAGGCGTGCTTTGCACTGTGAAAGCGCTACGTCTTCATTTTAGTAACAAACGATAATAATTCCTAATAATACAAAAGAGGAAATTTAGAATGCGGCGGCTCTCGTCACATTTGGTGATCTCCAGCTTTCACTCGGGATCAATCTCTCAAGATCTCATGTAGAAGTTTCGCAGCGTGTTTTCTTTTTTTTCGCGCGGAGTCCCAATCTTCGCGTCGATAGGTAACTTGCCAAGGGCGTGTTGGGAGGGGCCGCATCGGACTTTAGTCCAGGTCAACCCGACGATTGGGACTCCACTAGTGGTGGAGCCTGAATGGAAGAAACGACCATGCTCGATACACGGCATGCCTCTATTCTCTAATGTCACCCTTCTCTCGTGTGTACTTTGTTGACTTTGTGTCTCATTCAGTATGGTTCGTCTGCACAAGGTTTCTCATCATGTCGCTTTGCTTCATTGGACTCAGACGTCATGTAGCTTCTGCTTGTCGGTATAACGGGTGTAAAGGAGGGCTCCGTGGTGGGAAGTGTGTGTGTGAATTAACTTGACGAGAGTGTAGGACGGCATGTGTTTCGGAAGGGCTGGCGTTGATGATATTTGATGATATACACAGCGTTGACATTGTGAGTAACAGTGGCGACATCATTCCCGAATGTTGTGTTACATAACCAGTGTGATTATATCTGCTATCCACAGGGTTCATGGAGGTCCTTTGCATTTTTTTTTGACCATCTTCGTCAATATGTAAAGGCCGTCTCTCGAAGGTGCCAACGTGCCTTCCTCATGATATCGTCACACAAGGGACCAGCTGCGGGATTCAAGTGTATGTATACATGAGCCCTCCAACCTGACTTAGACATCCAGTGCACCTTTGCGCATAAAACAGTGTTCGCTATGACTGTCACTGAGCACCATCGAAAAGCGGACGGATGTCAGACCACCAAGTCGATCCAGGTGCCAAAAAGTGTGTTCGTTATCCATACTTCCAGAGTTTTCCCAACTGTTAACCATGCAGTGCATCTCAAACCTCAACCAAGGCCACTCAGTAGGCCCCCGCACCAGACAAGCAAACGGTATGTATTCTCTGAGTTGCATCTGTGGAAACAACGTTAACTTCTTGAATCAAGAACCAGTATACCTGCTGTCCGTGGGCTTTATGCCTTTACACAGATCCCCAAGGTCGCGAATGCTGGGAGCCTATTAACTGCAGTACGGCCCCCCACCACTTCAAAGAAAACCATGGTATTCGAAATATAGGCCGTGAAATCAGGTTGGTTTGTACATGGCAGGGTTGTGGATGCCAAGTCACGAGAAACAACTACATCCGTCACATCCGCGAACATCACCTCAAACATAATCGGCTGGTCGCTCACACAAACCGACCTGTCATGCACCTAGGAGGATGAGTTGTGCGATTGCCATGAGGGGAGGGGGTTGGAAACATGATTGCCATGAAATCGGAGCCTCGGAACTGAATAAGACGGACTTGTGAAGCATAATTTGGTATTCCTAGTCATGACTCATTATGCATTAGTTGTCGTGTACTTCATGATTAACCCATCGTAAGGACCTGACTCCGTTTGGTGACGGAACTTATGTAGTTTGTTTTCCTTTGTTCTAGTATGGTTCCATGATTGCACGTCCTTTCGACAGGTTCCGGGGTCCTCTTTCTCTGATCTCGTAGACTCTATCATCGGTAAAGTCCGAAACGTAGATCACGCTATCGCAGCTGCAACGCCGTATTCTTGCATGCCGGTGCGGGCGCTCAGGGGGGAAGGTCACGATTCCATAGCAACCGTTGTTGGCTGCGCGCCTTTCGATGTGGTGTGTTGGAGGAAGGAGATCCGAGCGAAGAGGATCGACAAAGACATCGACGAATGGGATGTTCTGCGTGGAAGTCGGTATCAGTCAGCGGTGAGCGGGTACGAGGTACTCGACTTACGCTTTGAACGAGCGATTCGGAGGTAATCTCCGACGCCCACCTTCCGTATGGTGCGGTTTGTCGGTCGGACACGGTTATGGGAAGACTCGAGTTCAGATCGATAGTTCGAGGGTGTGAATCCTCCAAACACCATGCACACTAGCATATGTATAAGCGACCAGCCTGAGGCACTTCCCCAGATTACGCGTTCCCACAAGTAGTAGACTTTCCTGTCAGGGGGGTCTGTCACAATCAGCCCGTCGATATGGCACGGGCGCGTTGGTAAACCCCTGATCAACTGGGGTGCGTCAAATTTCTACGAAGCGAAGAAGAAGAGCTCTGTCACAGGACACAATACGCAGCTTCGTTTTGCGGACTAACTGAGTCTTCAAATTTCAAGATGTGCCAATGCCATAGGCAGAAGAAGCAGGACATATCTTCTGGGATCGTCCGAAGTGGGCACCGTGCTCCATCGTCTACCGGTAGAAGTCATACCGGATGACGCTGCATAAAAGGGAAGACAACTAGACGGCCCCACAACCCTGGCGGAATTCCGAACCTAGACTACCCGATTGTGAGATCCTGGAAAAAGGAAGAACAAGTATAGAAAGTAGTGGTCAAGAACAAAACTATGACCGAAGCCCTGAGCAAGGTTTGTTATGCCTTCACCACAGTGAAGTAAAAGCAACCATATGGCGCCCAGAGCTCAGTCCTCTCCTATCAAGTTGATGACGCTGTTGAATTGATTCGACGATCGAAATATCGGACGCATACGCAACGTACAGTTTCTGGGATTTCCATTGTTATACATACATCTACGCCTGGGGTTTCTAAAAACTTGAAACAGTAACGCTTTCCTTCAAGGAAGACTCTGCAAAGCCTGCTCAAAATCCGCAATGATATCGTCAATGTGTTCGATCCCGACAGATACCTACAAACGCAGTATGCATCAGTCAAAACCAGAGAGGTACTTGTACTGTCCACAAACTCGGATCAAGTCAGGGGTCACGCCGGTGGCCAATTGCTCCTCGATCGTCAACTGCTGGTGGGTAGTTGACGCAGGATGAATGACAAGTGTCTTGGCGTCACCAACATTGGCAAGATGACTGACAAGGCGAAGGTTATCGACGGCTTGACTAGCCGCTGTGATATCGCCATTAACACCAAAGCTCAGCACACCACCGAAAGCGTTAGGTCTTAAGAGTTGCTTGGCACGATGGTGGTACTCGTGATTTGGCAGACCGAGATACGACACCCAGGACACCTTGGGATGGTTTGATAGCCAGCTGTTGATAGATACGCGTTCAAACTCTGAGAGAACCTGGCGCGGACTACGCACATTGCCAAAGCCAACGCATTATCTGAGTGCCTTTGTGCTCGCAAGCTCAGAGTCTCAAGGCCTTGGATTATGAGGAAGGCACCGAAAGGGTTGAGCGCGGGGCCAAGGTCGCGCAGGAGGTCGGCTCGTAACCTCGCGGCGAATGCAGATGACCCAAACCTCTCGGTGAAAACGAGCCCGTGGTAGCTCTCCGACGGCCCAGTGAGCGATGAGAATTTGCCACTGCAGGCCCAGTCGAATTTGCCTAACAGATGCGACAAACAGAGAACAAGAGTCACAGAGAATGCTTGAATACTGAAAATGTGTCACATACCCGAGTCGATAACGACGCCTGCGATTGTCGTGCCGCGGCCACCGATCCACTTCGTTGCACTGTGTACTGTCGGAATATTAGAACGATCTGGAGCAAAACATGACGCATGTTGCGCGATACTCACCGACAATGTCTGCTCCTAACGAAATGGGTCGAATGAGGTAGCCGCCCATTCCAAATGTGTTATCAACAATCAAGGGTATGCCGTGTTTGTGCGCCACCTGCTTGGAACCGACATGAACTCTTCACCGACCATAGGGAGCCTTTGTAGACTGACCTTGGCCAATTCGGGTATCGGGGCAACATTATATTTTGGATTGCCTATGCTCTCGACGTAGATAGCCTTGGTCTTCTCATCGATCGCCGCTTCGAAGGCCTCAGGATCATCTCCCGACACGAACTTGACACCTATCCCGAACTTCTTGAAGGTGACTGAATGGAGTTGTCAGCGCCCACCCGAACAGACGCGAGCATCCAACTCCTTGCCTTTGAATTGGTTATAAGTCTGTCTCCTAACATAAATGATGAAGACCAAAACGATAAAGTATTGCTTACTCCCCCATACAAATACGAACTACAGCACGATCCAAATCGATAGACTTGTAGGTGGGCAGCGTATTTTACTTACGTGGCGACAATGTTATCCCCGGAACTTGTGATTGTGGAAATGGCCAGGAGTTGCGCGGACTGCCCAGAAGAAGTCGCAACCGCCGCTACCCCTCCTTCCAACGTTGCCATACGATCCTCGAAGACGTCCTGCAAGAACAAGTGTGTGAGAAAGGAGAAGAGAACTAAGCACTAAAGAAGAACAAACAACTGTGGGGTTGCGGATACGGGAGTAGACAGTTCCAAGCGTCCTAGTGGTGCCTTAGCACTTCTCGCCGTTGAGAAAAATGGATGGAGGTATCAGATTCCTACCTCAGTGCGCAGAGGTCCGCACCGTGCTACGTCAGTTTATTTATTACTTCGCCGACATAATTCAATACGACGAGAGGAAATCACCGCAGAATTGTTGAACACGAAGCTCGTAGAGGCATAGATGGGTACCGCTCTCGCCTTTGTTGTTGGATCCGGGCTCTGACCGGCATGAAGCTGTAGCGTTTCGAACTGAAGTTGCCTATGTCATGTTACGATGTGAGTTGTTGTCGGAGGATACTGCGGTAGAAATGATACCTGTCGAGATCAGTCATGATTGCTAGGGCGAGGGGAGTGAAGAGATATTCGAGGGGAAGGGCCGTATGATATATGGTTCAGGCCATGCTTTCCTCACCCACAATTCTCCGACAAGAATTGGGGTTTCATTTCCCATACGTTCTCGCAACCGCCGGTAATCTGAGAAAATGATGGCAGCTTGATCGATCGATGCACATCTGGATATCTCGCGCAGAGCGAACGCCACCTCTCAACTTCTTTGAGTGTCTAGACCATCATTTAGATAACAATTCTTGTGTCATCTCAGCCTCGATCCTCGTCTTCGGAAAGCAGGGGGTGAGAATTTTCCTCTAACAACTGTCCCGAATACACCTGGATGGACTCGCCATCAGAAAATTCCACAGCGCCTCGTGAACCTAACCTTTGATAGGACGGCCAGCGTCTCTCATCTGGGCGCAAAATGTCATACGATGGTGCTTATCACCCGATTAGAAGACCTTATCGAGAGGGACAGGATCATCCAGGATCAGTGGGTATGTGAACTACACTTTAATACACACACCTGCTAGTTGCACTTGATGCCGGCATACGGGTACCTTGCCCGATGTCGACATTAGGCTAATTGCCAGGAGAGTTGTGTATGCAGTAGTCATAGTTCGTCAGAAAAAGTGCAAGATGCAACGTTGACGCAAAGTCGGAAGACCTGCGACAACGTAACGACGAAGGGAATCTTTTTAGATGTCTACGCAACCCTCCAGGCTAACAACAGCTCTGTGAAGAAGAAAAGGCACTTACTACGCCACTCCTACTAGTATGGGCGGCCATCGCGTGCCACACAGCAGCGTACGCGCGGGAACGAAAACCTCGTTTCTGCAAAGACGCAGCTCATGTTCAGGTGCCAAACCCATAACGAGGCTGGTGGTTTCGCACCGACTCTAGTACTTCCCATTTATATACGGGTCTAGCCAAGTGGCGTCGGAAGGGAGTAATGGGGGTGGCGGTTGAGCCCCTGAAGAGAGCTTCCTCAGGCTCGAAACCAGACGTTCCCTCGTCCTCACCTTATAGTATCGTCCAGGCATCTTTGGAGATCGAGTGCAACCGCCTTGGTTGCCAGCTCACTGCGCGTGGTCACCCACAGCATCTTTTTTCGACACCCGTGAATATCGATATTCGAAGCTCCCGTGTAAGATAGTTTGTAGGCGTGCCTGGAGGAGAGCCCTCTGATATTATGAGCTTGCGATAAGGGTGGGTGGCCACCGTGTTGGCGACGACCGTGTGAAGCCCGTATTTGCTCTCGCTGACTAAGCAGATGGGCCCGGATGCACACGCTCGTGAACAGAAATGTCATCATGATGTACCTTTTCTCCAATTTATACGTTGGTCCTTCCACGGTGCGATCCTCGAGAATAGACACGACAAGGTGTTGTTGCACCGGGTGCGCTGATGAATTAGCATATCTGTAGCTGGGATTTTCTTCGCCATGTGTCTTCAGCGTGTAGAAGCACGAGATAATATCCGCGGAAGCTTACCAGGAGAGACAGGTTCCGGGATCCCCCCTTCTCTGGACTTGTATACTCTATTATCGGCGAAGTTTGAAAAGTAGATCTCGCCTCCGTACGCTATCGCAGCTGCGCCACTCACGGTATTCCTGCACGCCAGTGCAGACGCTTAAGGCGGCAGAGATGACATCGCCCTCGGTCGCGGTGTTCGCGACCACATAGCGACCGTTATCGGTTGCGTGCCTTTCGATGTAATATATCGGAGGAAGAAGATTCGAACGGAGAGGATCGACAAAGACATTGACAAATGGGATGTTCTGCATGGGAGTTGGTATCGGTCAGTGATCGGCGGATGCGAGGTACTGGATATACGCTCTGAACAAGGAATTCGGGACTGATATCCGAGGCCCACCTTCCATATGGTGAGGTTTGTCGGTCGGACATGGTTATGGGAAGGCTCGAGTTCAGGTCGATAGTTCACCTTCAACTACCTTGCACACTAACATATGTATAAGCGCCCAAGAAGTTCCCAGATCACTGGTTCCCATGAATAGTAGACCTTTCTGTCAAGGGATCTGTCATGATAATCGACCAAACGATATGGCACGGGCACATTTGTAAACCCATGATCAATTGGGGTGCTTCAAATTTCCATGAAACCGTCTCAGGAGTAAGGACACATTCCAGGACGCGGCTTCGTTTTTCGGAGTAGCTTAGACTTCGAATTTTAAGATGTGCCAGTGCCACAGGCGGAAGAAGCAGGACGTCTTTTCTGGGACCATCCGAAGTGGGCGCCGTGCTCCATCGTCTAGTAAGTACCGGCGGAAGCCATACCAGATGATCGTGCATAATTGGGAACGTAACTAGACGACTCTGCAATTCTGGCGAAATTCCGAACTCAGACTGCACTGGCAGGTTCAATGACTTGGAGGTGATCGATGATCACCGCCAAAGATGAAGCACGATTGTGAATTCTTGGGAAAAGGAAGAAGCACCCGAAACACTGCACAGTTTGCTATGCTTTCACCACAGAAAAGTAGAAGTAGCCATGCGGTGCTCAGAGCTCAGTTCGCTTCTGTCAAGTGATGACACTGTGGAACCGAAGGTCGAAATATCGGATGCGTACGTAACGTACAGTTGCCGATATTTCCATTGTTATACTCATCTACCCCCGGGATATCCAACATTTGAGGTGGGAGTACTAGCTGTCAAGGGACACTCTTCAATGCTTGTTCAAAATCCGCGACGATATCGTCGATGTGTTCAATCCCGACAGACACCTACAAATATGGTAACGTATATCAGGCAAATCCAAATATATACCTGTGCTGTTCACATACGCGGATCAAGTCTGGGGTAACACCGGTGGCCACTTGCTCATCGATCGTCAACTGCTGGTGCGTAGTTGACGCAGGATGGATGACGAGTGTCTTGGCATCACCAACGTTGGCAAGATTACTTGCAAGACGAAGGTTGTCGACGACTTGACTGGCCACAGTAATATTACCTTTAACACCGAAGCTCAGCACACCACCGAAAGCGTTAGGTCTTAAGAGCTCCTTGGCACGTTCATGGTACTCGTGATTCGGGAGGCCGGGATACGACACCCAGGACACCTTGGGCTGGTTTGATAGCCAGCTGTTGATAGATACGCGTTCAAACTCTGAGAGAACCTGGGACGGACTACGCACATCGCTAAAGCCAATGCATTATCCGAGTGTCTTTGCGCCCGTAAGCTCAGCGTTTCAAGACCTTGGATTATGAGGAAGGCGCCGAAAGCGTCGAGCGCGGGGCCAAGTGCGCGCAGGAGGTCCATTCGCAACTTTACAGCGAATGCAGATGACCCAAACCTTTCACTGAAAACGAGACCATGATAGCTCTCCGACGGTCCAGTGAGCGATGGGAATTTTCCACTGCGAGTCCAGTCGAATTTGCCTTAAAAAAACGAGAACAAGAGTCACTGAGAATACCTGAAAACTGAAATGCAGACATACCCGAGTCGATAACGACACCTGCGATCGTCGTGCCGTGACCACCGATCCACTTCGTTGCACTGTGCACTGTCGAAATGTTGGAACAGTCCAGAAAGAAATATGTCGCATGTTGTATATGATACTTACCGACGATGTCCGCTCCGAATGAAATGGGCCTGATGAGGTAGCCGCCCATTCCAAATGTATTATCAACAATCAAAGGTATTTCATGTTTGTGAGCAACCTATTGGAACCGTCATAAAACCTTTATCGATCATAGGAAACCTTCGAAGACTGACCTTGGCCAAGTCGGGCAAAGGGGCGATATTATATTTCGGGTTCCCTATGCTCTCAACGTAGATAGCCTTGGTGTTCTCGTCGATCGCTGCTTCGAAGGTCGCAGGATCATCTCCCGGCACGAACTTAACCCCTATTCCGAACTGCTTAAAGATGACTGAACCGCATTTATCAGCATCCACCGGAACGGACACAGAAATCGGCCCCTTACCTTTGAATTGGTTGTAGGTCTGGGGCCTAACATTAATGATAAAGATGAAAACAGTAAGGTGTTACGTACTCCTCCGTACAGATATGAACTAGTGCGCGATCCGGGCCAGTAAACGTGCAGATGGACAGTGGATTTGATTTACGTAGAGACGATGTTATCCCCAGTCCTTGCAATGTTGGAAATGGCCAGGAATTGCGCAGATTGCCCGGAAGAAGTCGCAACTGCTGCTACCCCTCCTTCTAATGCTGCTATGCGGTTCTCAAAGACATCCTGCAAGAACGGGTGTATGAGAGAGAGGAAGGATGCTGAATGTTGTTGAGAAGAGGAACCGAACCACGGTGGGGTTGCTAATACGAGAGTAAATGTGGCCGGGTGTCCTGATGGTGGGTAAAGATACCCTGTCATCGACAAAGATGGACCGAGATACTCACTTCAGTTCGAAGAGGTCTGTACTGTGCTGTGTGAGGGAGACATTAACCCCCGACGTATTTCATGACGACGAGAAATTACCGTGGAATTGTCGAACACAAAACTCGTAGAAGCATAGATAGGTACCGCTCTTGCCTTCGTTGTAGGATCTGGACTCTGACCGGCGTGAAGCTGAAGCGTCTCAAACTCAAGTTGCCTATATCAAAGTAAGGTGTCATTGCCAAAGGATACCACGATCGACATAATACCTGTTGAGATCAATCATGGTTATTTCGGCAGGAGGAACGGAGAGACGTTCGAAGGGATGAACCGTCAGTTTGGCTGGCTGATTAAGGAGGAATGATATATGGCTCAAAGCATGGTTTCTCCCGCCGAAACGCCCGATAATACGCAGGGTAAATGATTCTACTGGATCACGCCATTTTGGCACACTTCTAGGAAGAAGTGTTGTGCTGAACCTGAGCGAATACCAGACATCCTTCTTTCCCGCAGGCCGTGGACGCGGAAGCCAAGCTACTTTTTCCGAGTGATGATGTGTAAAGGTTCTCAGGGCCTCTGGAGTGCTTACGCCGTGGTGGGGATTATATTCCGAGTACGCCGGACTGTAGGCCTGGGGCGTAGCCAGTGATCTCACAGTAACCGACACTGCTCCCCCATTGCGTCGAAGGCATACATACTGGAGACTCACCGGCACCACCGACGGTGAGGAAACACTCAGAAGGACACTCGAGGGAACGTGGATCGGCGTGTGGGATTATGCATATACACGGCGAAATAACACAAGCAGCAGGAGATGAAGGAGAGAGATATCGTAAGAGAGAAAAGGGGGGAAAGAAGAGAAGCGTCGAACCAATATATATTGCAGTCTCCAAGTCCAACACAGGAGCAAACATCCAAGATAGGCAATCCACGCCCGAGATGCTTACACCCCTCAAGTTGTTCAACAGAAGCCTGGCAGCCGTGGGGCAAGTCGTGCAAGGTGTGAGTGGGACAGCTGAAGGTGTAGTGCAAGGTCCTTGAAACCGAAAGTTGTGAAGGACCATTAGGGGAGGCGTTCCCGCTCCTAGTCGTCTAATGTTTCACCAATCTTCCGACTCCTTGCTAGGTGGTCATCCTCTGTGCCATAACCCAGCCGTCTAACCAATATTTCCTCGTCTGTCCTACTTGTTTCTCATCCAAAATGCCCTCCACGAAAATTTCCAGCTGACTGCTGTTGCTACACCAGATGACTGTGCATAAAAGGAAAGGTGACCAGACGGCCCACAACTCTGGCGGAATTCCGAACGTAGACTGCACTTGGAGGTCCCACGACTTGGGGGTGATCGATGACCACCGCCGAAGATGAAAGCAGTTGTGAGTTCTTGGGAAAAGGAAGCACAGCAAGTAGTGGTCAAGAACAAAATTGTGACCGACAATCCTCCCGAAACACTGCACACGGTTTACCATGCTTTCGCCACAGAGAAGTAAAGATAACCGTACAGCACTCGGCGCTCATTCCTCCCCAATCCAACAAGTCAATGATGTTGCTGAACCCAAATCAAACCTCAGAAGTATTCGGAAAGTCGGTGCTCATGACTGCCTAGGTTTCGGATGCATGCGTATCGTACAAGTCTTCGTCTATCCATTTAACCCCTGGGGTATCCTGTATTCGAAACGGTAATACTACTTTTCAAGGAACGCTCTTCAAAGCCTGTTCAAAATCCGCAATGATATCGTCGATGTGTTCAATCCCGACAGACACCTACAAACATGGCAACGTATATCAGTCAAATCCAAATATACACTTGTGCTGTTCACATACGCGGATCAAGTCGGGGGTTACACCGGTGGCCAATTGCTCCTCGGTCGTCAACTGCTGGTGGGTAGTTGACGCAGGATGAATGACAAGTGTCTTAGCATCACCAACGTTCGCGAGATTAGTTGCAAGACGAAGGTTATCGACGACTTGACTGGCCACGGCGACGTTGCCTTTAATACCGAAGCTGAGCATACCACCGAAAACCTTGGGTCTTAAGAGCTCCTTGGCACGTTCGTGGTACTCGTGATTCGGGAGACCGAGATACGACACCCAGGATACTTTGGGATGGTTTGATAGCCAGCTATTTAGTAGAGATGTGGTCAAGTTCTAAGAGGACTTGGCAGGAACTACACACGTCGCCAAAGCCAATGCATTATCCGAGTGCCTTTGCGCCCGCAAGCTCAGTGTCTCGAGGCCTTGGATTATGAGGAAGGCACCGAAAGGGTTGAGCGCTGGGCCAAGGTCGCGCAGGAGGTCGACTCGCAACTTTATGGCGAATGCACATGACCCAAACCTTTCAGTGAAAACGAGACCATGGTAACTCTCCGACGGTCCAGTGAGCGATGGGAATTTTCCGCTGCGAGCCCAGTCGAATTTGCCTAGAAGATGTGGCAAACAGAGAACAAAAGTCGCGGAGAATGCCCGAATACTGAAATGTAGACATACCCGAGTCGATAACAACACCTGCGATCGTCGTGCCGTGGCCACCAATCCACTTCGTTGCACTGTGTACTGTCGGAATATTAGAACAATCCGGAGTCAAACATGTCGCATGTTGCGCACAATACTCACCAACGATGTCCGCTCCCAACGAAATGGGCCGGATGAGGTAGCCGCCCATTCCAAATGTATTATCAACGATCAAGGGTATGCCGTGTTTGTGCGCAACCTGTTTAGAACCACTATGAACCGTTCACCGATCGTAGGGAGCCTTCGAAGACTGACCTTGGCCAAGTCAGGTAAAGGAGCCACATTATACTTTGGATTGCCTATACTTTCGGCGTAGATAGCTTTGGTCTTCTCATCGATGACAGCTTCGAAGGCCCCGGGATCATCTCCCGGCACGAACTTAACCCCTATTCCGTACTTCTTGAACGTGACTGAATCGAGTTATCAACGTCCACCGGAATAGACATGAATCCGTCCCCTTACCTTTGAATTGGTTATAGGTCTGTGTCCTGACATCAATGATGAAGACCAAAACGATGAAGTGTTACTTACTCCCCCATACAGATACGAACTGCAGCACCATCCAAATCAATAAGCGTGTACTAGGTGGACAGCGGATGTTACTTACGTGGTAACAATATTATCCCCGGCGCTTGCAATTGTGGAAATGGCCAGAAATTGCGCGGATTGTCCAGAAGAGGTTGCGACCGCCGCCACCCCTCCTTCTAAGGCTGCTATACGATTCTCAAAGACGTCCTGCAAGAACAAACGTGTGAGAAAGGAGAAGGGAACTAATCGCTAAAGAAGAGCACACCGATGTGGGGTTGCCGATACGGGAGTAGACATTGCCAAGCGTCCTAGTGACGGATTAGCGCCTTTCGCCGTTGACAAAAATGGATAGAGGTACCTACCTCATTGAGCAGAGGTCTGCACCGTGCTACATAAGGGAGATATTACCTCCCCGACATATTTCAGCATGACAAGAAAAATCACCGCGGAATTGTCAAACACGAAACTCGCAGAAGCATAGATGGGTACCGCTCTTGCCCTCGTCGTAGGATCTGGGCTCTGACCGGCGTGAAGCTGTAGCGTTTCGAAATGAAGTTGCCTATACCAGGCTAAGACGTGAGTCGTTGACAAAGGATGCTGTAGTGGAAATGATACCTATCGAGATCGCTCATGATTACTTGGGCGAGGGGAATGGAGACATTCAAGAGGGTGGACCGTATGATATATGGTTCAGCCCATGCTTTCTTCACCCGCAACTCCGACAAGATTTGAAACCAGATGCACATGAGGCTTCATTTCCTATAAGCCCACGCAACTGCCGGTAATCTGGGCAAGTGATGGCCCTTGATGGTTCGATGCACATCTAGGTATCTCGTGCTGAGCGAACGCTATCTCCCGACTTCTCTGAGTGGTTTGACCATCGTTTAGATTGTATTTCTTGTGTTATCTCAGTCTCGATCGTTATCTCCCGGAAAGCAGAGGGATATAATTTTCCTCTGAAAACTGTCCCAAGTACGCCTGAGTGCATTCACCATCAGCAACTTCACTGTGCCCCGTGAACCGAACCTTACATATGATCGTCGACGCTCTTCGGCAACCTCTCGGGCGCAAGTGACATTTGACGGTGGCAGTCACCTGATCAGAAGACCTTACCGATAGGGACAGGATTATTTGGGTGAGTGGGTACATGGAACTACATACACCTTAATGTATACACACCTTCTGGTTGCACTTGATGCCGGCACACGGGTACCTTGGCTGATGTCGACATGAGGCTGGCTGGAGAGATGTGTAAGCAGCAGCCCTAGTTCATCGCAAAAAAATGTGTAAGAATGTAACCTCGACGCGAAGTCAGGTGATCTGTGACAACGTAGCAACGAAGAGAATCTTCCTGGAGGTCCCCACAACTTTCCAGGCTAACGTCAGGTCCATGTATTGGAGGTAGGAGAAAGGGCGCCCACTCCTCATTGGCACGTGCCATGGCAGTGCGGGTACGTGCGGAAGTGAAAACCTCGCATTCGGTGGTTCATACTCCAAACCCATAGCGAGACCCAGTTGGTGTCACACCAACCTTAGTGCTTCCCATTTACATACGGGCCTAGCCAAGTAGCGTTGGAAGGGGAACGATAGGGATAGCAGTTTCGTTCAGGCCTTTATCTTCGGAGACGGGTAACCATCGAGTGGAATCGCCTTCTTTAAAAGGTCACTGCGCGTGGAAACCCGTGGCATCTTCTTTCGACAGATGCGAATATCGATACTCGGAGCTCTCGAACAAGACGGGGTTTGCAGGCGCACCTGTAAGAGATCCTTCTGTTTTGGGAGGCTCGTGATAAGCATAAAGCAGGTCACCGTTGCTACGTGCCATTAATAGTATGTTTGCGAACAAGGTAGCTACCGTTGGCGTGGATGCACCTCTTATACTGTAAAAGATAGGGCATAGGCTCGACGTACCTGGCTAGCACCTACTATGACCATAAATCTTCCAAGGGCCTCTGACATCATGCGAGACTCAGGTCAAATGCAGAAAACAAGTCGCAGCAGGCCAAACGATCCATGGCTGTACGAAACCAGCCTACATGGGACAACGTACCCAGTAAGGGGGAGAACAGCAGGCGGGGGCATGATGATGCATCTAGCAGTGAATATGTCGACCCGCATGGAGTCGAGAAAGCGCTGCTAACTGACAGTGGAAGTCAGCACAGCGAGCACAAAGCAAAACGGGCAGATGGCTCACCTACACCACCTGTGCCATGTCCGAACAGTACTGGGCATCTCCCTCAACCCTACAAGGTTACCCATCGATGTGGAAGAGTAGAACCGAAGGCTGAAAACGTCAGCAATGCACAAATGAGGCGAAACGCCTACAGTGTACAAGCGGCCCCCAAGCAGCCACTTCCGCTCCTCCCCGCACCTTCGAATCGATCCCTGGACCCAGCAGGAGGGTCATGGATGATCAAGGTAAACTGTAACAGGATCAGGGACACCAGGAAAGTCAAAACGAGAGGGCGAACATACCGGATAGTGCGCATTCTCATGCGGCTGCTCCAACCCTTCTCAATGCCCTCCAAACGACTTCGACATCCTATGGGAGGGTTATGGATAATGAGGATAGGCTATGGCGAAGTCGGAAGTACCAGTAAATCCGGAACGAGAGGGTGCACGCACCATACAGCTGGCATTTACATGCAGCTACCCCAAGGGCTTTCCAATCCTTCAAAGCGATTCCAGAACATCGCCAACACCTACTGGCGGGAGGGGGTGCCACCTGAACCGATGCGGAACGACGTGAAACGGCCGAGAAATCTTCATACGGCCAAACGACTGCCTCACAGCAGCGGCACTAGGCGAGATAACGGGCATTGGGCCAAACGGCCAAGCGACTTACCTGCGCCATCGAAACCCGCTCGAAGCGACTTCGCATACACTCCTGGGACCCTCAGGGACCCGCGTCGACGTGGCGGGATCAAGACGGAAGCTGAAAACGCCAGTAGATCCGAAACGAGAGGCAGGAAAGCCTCTATACCCACCATTCCCATTCCGCCACCTCGGAAGATAGCGAAACCCCTCTGGAATGTTGCAAATACTTACTGGAGACATGGGATACCCCCCGGACAAACGCAAGATGTTGAAATTCGATTGTTATTCGATACGACACCCCAGCGGCAATGGTACAAGGCGAGACGACGCGCGCACACCACGCGCATTCCGAAACAGGAAGTTGCCACAACGCAACGACGTGTCGACACAGCCACAACACACTCGTTACACACGGACTCGAAGCTCACTTGGAGCAGAATACACACTCGTTTATTGAATTATTGAGTATACATTCATTGAGTTCTTATTTTCTGTGCATCTACTTATTTCACAGTGGAGCTTCAGGGGGTGTGTTGGAGATTGAATCACCCCTGTGTGATACTTATTTTTGGTGCGCTTTTTGGTTGATTACATAAGCACTTAGAGCGCACACTTAGGAGTACATTTTGGTACTGTTCCCTCAGTAGTTGAGTCACTACTGAGGGTGAGTCTACTTATTATCTAGTAGTTTTCCTACTTACTGATCCCCTGTAGCTGCCTACAGGTACATCCAATATATAAGTAGTTGAGTCACTACTGAGGCTGCCTACAGCCATTTTCTACAGTTTTGTCCTGTGTCATGTAGTCATACTCATATCTCAATGCACTATGATTCTCACTATATCCAATGTGGATGGGATGTGGAGGAAGCTGTGTACTATGATGCTGGATCTATAACATCAATAATAACAATTATTTTCTGGCTGCACACAACTTTTTGTGCAGGCCCTGCAACTTTTTTTTTTAGATGCCTCTACACAATTTTTTTTGGCAAGTAGACAACAATTTGAGTTTTGATCCATAGAAACCAAGTACAACCAAATATATTGCATACCATTATAATGCCTGGATGCTATATAAAATTAATCTACTGTTGAGGGGGCTATCATCATCAAGAGGTGGGGTGGGCCATGATGCAATGATGGCAGGAGGTGGTTGAGGCTGGGTGGTGTGTGGTCAAAGGTCTTGAAATATGTCTGTGGGCTACCTCAGTAGACTGTGAGCTACTTAGTAGAATACTGTACCTGTAGGCTACTACAGGATGTCAGTAAGTAATATATTGTGAAATATATGAGTGCTTACCCTCAGTAGACTGTGAGCTACTGAGGGAACTCTATGAAATGTACTGCTAAGTCTGCTCTAATGTGATTATGTAAGCATCCAAACATCGCACCTAGGACCTGCAGTACAGGGGAGGTTTATATGCTCCAACAAAAGGCAGGGTGGTACTGCAATTTAGTTGGCTGCAAGACTTGTTGTTGTCATTTTCAGGTGTCTGTCATTGTCATTGGCCATCACTAGTCATCATTACTGTTGTTGCTGTCTGTGGACAGATGGAAGTGGTGGTTGCAGCACTCAGAAGCAGTGTGGTCAAGACTTGCTGATTAAACAGCCTTCCACATTAGGAAGGCCACTGGCTTATCACATGGAATGTTGGATGGAGGGCAGTTGAGCTTGCTTCTGAGTAATGCTGTGACCACTACTCCTGTCCAGGCACAGACAGTGACAATGGTACATAACAATGACTAATGGTCACCAAGGATGATGACTGATGCCTGAAAAAATGACAACAAGTCCTGCAGGCAGCTATGTTGCACTACCACCCTGTCTTTGGCCACACACCACCCAGCCTCAACCACCTCCCCCTATCACTGCATCATGGCCCATCCTGCCTTTTGATGATGATAGCCCCTTCAACAGTAGATTAGTTTTATATAGCATCCAGGTACAGTGACTCAAAAAACCCTTTCAATGTTTTGCCATTTTGCATTGATGGTGATGTGAAAAATCAAAAAAATTTCATAAAATCATGAAAGTATTCATATAGATAGCCCTTGTCCTGGCTTCAAAAGGGTAGTTCAATCAAGTTGTTTGACTTTGTTTTGGCTGAGATATTGCAACTTTAATCAGGGCAACTCATTGAAAGGGTTTTTTTGCTGATGAAATTGTATGCTATTCAGAACTTTGTATAGCCTCCCTTTGCCTTGATAACTGCCTCTACCCTTCTAGGCATACTCTTGATCAACTCCTGACACACCTCTGACCTTATCTTGTTCTATTCATCCTGTGTTCTCTCCCATAACTCCAACATTCCTTTGGGTGGCTCCTCATACTCTGCTAGCCTTCTCTTGAGATGATTCCACAGGTGTTCAATAGGGTTGAGGTCTGGAGATTGGGCTGGCCATGAGAGCACCTCATAGCCATGATCACTGAACCAGGCAGAAGCCTTCTTGCAGGTATGTTTGGGGTCATTATCTTGCTGGAAGATAATGTCTTCAGTAGTCTTGCCATAATACTGAAGGGATTGCTGCAGTTCATCTTCCAAGATCTGTGCATACAGATAACCATCCATCCTCCCATCAATCTTGCAGGAGTATCCAGGCCCCTCCCACAGCATACATCCCCACATCATCAAGGATCCACCCCCAAACTTGAGAGTCCCCTGCACTTGCCTATCATTCAGTCCCTCCCCACTCTTTTTCCACACCCATTTTTTCCCATCTGACCCTAGACAATTGATTTTGGTCTCATCTGACCAAACAACCCTTTTCCAGTCCTCAATAGTCCAATCCCTATGTCTCAGAGCAAAGTCTGACCTCTCCTTCCTGTGATGCTTGGTAAGGAATGGCCTTTTCTTCTTCACCACAGCTTTTAACCCAGCTTTCTTCATTTCATTCCTAACTGTCTGAGCAGAGAAAGGCTCATCAATGATATCTCTGAGCTCTCTGGTGACTTGGACAGCATTTTCAGCCTTGCCAGATCCAACAAGATGAAGAGCATGTTGAATATTGCCATCAGAAAGCATTTTTGGGCAACCTCCAGGAGATTTTGTGAGGTAAGGGTGGTGTCTAGAGTGTAATCTGGAGATGGTGGTGATGGATACACCAGTCTGGGATGATATCTCATTGCCAGAGAGCCCAGAATCAAGGAGAGAGAGGATTTCACTGGTTCTGGCAGAAGAGACTTCTCATGGTGATAGTGGGGTGCAGAAAAGTATATTTTGGAAATTTTCAGTAGTTACATGACCTTCCTGCTGATGTAAGCAAAATAAGCTGCAAAAAATCCTGTCCAAATGCCATGTATATGCTGCAATTTCATCAGCAAAAAAACCCTTTCAATGAGTTTCCCTGATTAAAATTGTGATATCTCGGCCAAAACAAAGTCAAACAACTTGATTGAACTACCCTTTTGAAGCCAGGACCAAGGGCTATCTATATGAATACTTTCACAATTTTATGAAATTTTTTTGATTTTTCACTTCACCATCAATGCAACATGGCAAAACATTGAAAGGGTTTTTTTGAGTCACTGTATTATAATGGTATGTATGCAATATATTTGGTTGTACTTAGTTTCTATGATTGAAACTCAAATTGTTGTCTACTTGCCAAAAAAAATTGTGTAGAGGCATTAAAAAAAAAAGGTGTGGGGCCTGCATGAAAAGTTGTGCATGGCCAGAAAATAATTGTTATTATTAATGTTACAGATCCAGTGTCATAAGGTAATACTATATCAGAATATAATGTTTTACAATTGTCTTTTGAATTATATTTTGTGCATGGTAGAATGTTGAAATCCCCCACATGTGACCATCCAACATTACAGCAATACACTCAGATGAAGCCCCACATACATATTTGTGGACAACTCAAGAAGTTCAAGGTCTGTTGGTCTCATCTGTAGTATTCCTAACTACTGCATTTTTGCACCACCAAACTCTTCATCAGAAATGAATTTGAAGCTCACAGCTTGCCTGCTGTGGTAGAACTTGGTGGTTGTCATAGTACACATCAAGTGAAAGATTGACAAGTAGTCATTTGTGTAGACTACAAGGAACCCTCACATCCACAATCTAGGTGTCCCTCATATCACTGATGGTAACCATGTGAGTTAGCATGTGTGGACAAAGTAGAAGATATGTAGCAGGGTATGTAGTTATGTATGTATATTTAGAAAAGAAGGCATTCTAATTGAGGTTCATACAAAAACAATGCTACTAACTGCTCTTTGGCACTCTACTCATCTTTTCTTCACCACTTGCTGTAGGTGACATGACTAACAATAGTGAGTGGCATATTTGCACTGTGGACTTCACAACATTATCTTCAGCACTAGGTGCAAGAGTAAAACCATGCTGAACTTTGTCAGGACTCACTCATAGATTGATGCACTGAAGATGTATGGGCATAATTTTGGTCATTCTACAGTGTACTTCATAGTCTACACATTACAATGGATATCTAGGTGCATATTTGTAGAAAGATGGATCCAACATATGTATGACCTCTATGGTATAGTTCAGAGCAGGGCATTGTGGGCCACACTTTATCCTTGAAAAATTTCCAGGTATCTGCTCAGCAACAGAGTTACATGCTCAACTGAATCTGGATTTGCCCACCTTAGATGCACTCAATATGCCTTTACCTCTGACCCATCATCTTGAGCAAACTCTTTGGTCCATTGGGTGACTCTTGGATCATTTTGAGTCATCAAATTTAGGACATCCAATGCTGAGGCAAAAGCGCTGAAAAGGTTGGAAATTGTCTCATCCACAGAAACATTACAGATAAATGGGATTGCAGATGGGACTTGGCTTTTGTCATATCTGGCAATTGCAACCTGTGGGTGTGGAGCACAACAGATGGGGCACCAGCTAATGGAAAGATCAAGTATGCAACTTAGCAGAAGAACCATGACATTTTGAAGCTGCATGGAAAGTGCACACTGTAAGCAAAATGTGTGCCCACAATGTGCAGAGCCAGCAAATGCCCTATGGATGTGGTTGGCCAGTTGGCAGGCATAATATATGACATGCACTTACATGACTTTTATGCATCTGCTCAAGGTAATAAAAAGTCACTTTGTCAATGAACTTTCTGCAATACAAATGATGCACTTACACAGGACAATTGTGCTGCTCTATATGCCTTTTTATTTCCTGTGCCCTCCCCATTAGCTCCATCTGTAAGCTCCTGCAGTTACTCTCACATCCCAGCCTTTCTCTGAGCTGATTGACTTGGATCTCAGATTGGAGTAGGAGCTTTGTTGCTTTGTTGTATTCCTCCTCTTTTCCAATGAGGCTCTTTGTAACTTTACACAACCTCTCATGGGCCCAGTCATGTTCCTTCTTTGCCTGTGCCTTTTCATGGTAATATCACTTAACCAGCAACCTACTGACCTCCAAGTGTTTCTCATTGAGGAGCTCCACTTCACTGATCATAGTTGGGATGGGATCCATTTGAACACATTGTTGTCATGAGATGATTGAATCAGTTGGGACCTGTAAATGGTTATTTTCCTGCAGACCCACATAATGTCTTACACTTCACTGTATTTTCTGCACATTCCTTCCCTTTCTCATTAGTCTGCTCACTATGGAACATCCACCATCTCCCATCATCACTATCAGCATCAATCCAAAACCCTGGGACCTCCTGTTGTTGATCTCCACTAGAGTAGAAGTCCTGTGAGATGTGAATACCTGGGTAGTAATTATACTCCCACCTTAAAGTTGAGGGACCAGCTTGGTGATCCCCTTCATGCTTTGATCAAAGTCTAAGCAGCTTGCCTGCCATTTTGTTGCTAGTGAGGTATGTGATGACCTCCAATTCAGTGGGATCCCAGCACTTCATTCTCTGGGGACATTTCCAAGGTGTTTGAGGTTTGAGCACACTCCATCCAGGACATTCATTGGAGCACCAGCCATGTTTTTGGGCTGATGTTGCATGCCAGGGACAAGAGGAACCATGCCATGACTACAGCAGGCTTTTGGCTGGATTCAGACACAGTCCATTGCAGGTATGCTTGCAAACCTCATAACCATTCTGTTTGCTACCCATGGTCTCTTCCAAAAGTGTTGCTTGGAGTGTGTGGTATGGTTTAGATTGCTTTATGAACTGCAGGTATTACTCAGGAAATGCTGCTGGTAGGCAGGCTTCCTTTGCTTGCCATGTGTTAGGCTTGTATGGACTTCTGAGTATATACTGTATTTTGTACTATGTGGCAGTGTCCTGGAGCTCTAACAAGAAATCTGAAAAGGTGTCTGATGTTGATGTCATTTTGGAAGGCCCCTTCAAGTGTAATACTACTGACTCCTTAGCATCTTTCAAATGCTATACTGCAGTAGCATTTCCATGTCAACTGTCAACACTCCCCATTTCTAAATTCTGAGTGGAAATTTGAGAACTAAGCCCAGTGTTTTCCTTGCAACATGGCAGACATGCTGGTTGTGAAGTGCTTTTTGATGCAGTTGAGGCAAGGCAATGACATCAAAATGTAGTTGTGTGGTTATACACACCCATACCAAAGAAAGATGAAGAGGTATGTATTTTTGTTACACACTCTTCACTAACTCCTGTTGAAATAGAATTGGAATACTGGAATCCCAAACTCAACTGGCCATTTGATTTTGATCAAGATGGAAGAGATTTCTGGCAGTAAAATCCCATTCATCTGTCAAATCTTCAGACTCTGTTCCTGCTTCTTGCCTGATATATGTGAAAATAGTGGCTGGGTAGCATGGTGCAAAAGGCAAAGGCTGCATGGGCTGAGATTAAACATACTTACCAGGGGGGAGGGTGGGGGGATGCACATTGTTCCCTGAAAAGTGGGTCTGGCACACAAGCAGAATGATACCTACTTCAAACCATCTCACATGCAGACCAAATATTGGGCAGCAATAAAGTGCAACCCATTCTTGGAGACTAGCAGATTTTGATGTGGGTTAGGTTTCAGGACAGTGTGATCTATCAGCTCCCTAGTCTCAGCACACTTTTTCAGATGAGAACAACCTGAAGATTCCTATGCATGTGCTGCAGCCAAAATGACTGTCCTGGACCTCAGCAGTGCTGCTTCAAACTCCATGTTTGCACATGACTTGAATCAATTATATCCAGGGCTCTACATGCCATACTCACAATTCAATTTCCCTTCTCACTGCAAGCATTCCTCAGTTTTTTTGCTGAAAACATTCAAAAAAAAAAGAGAAGAAACTGATACTGTTTAAATTGGCATGTTTTTGGAGAAATGATTGTAAAAAATACAGGATTTTTTATTGACAACTATACCTCAAAAAATGGTGTGCAATCATGTGAAATTACTACAGGCAAAATAATTATGAATTTCTTTCTAGCATGTTGTGGAGTGAAATATGTGTCAAGAATTGAAAATTTATCTTTGCATGTTTTGGAGTTTAATACCTCCTTTTTTCTTAGAGCAAAGTCTGTAAAATATGCAGTATTTTATGCAGCCAAAGTACTGTATTTAAAGTGTCATATTATATGCTAAAGCTCATGTAAAAAACATCCTGTCTTTTTTATGCTTCAACATGTGATATGCAGCAAAATACTTTTTGACATAATATCAAATCAAAAATGTAGAATTTTTACATCAAAATCATTTTCAAATGAATCATTGAGACTGGTCTACATACACACACCAGACTGGTACTAGGAGAGAAAGATGAGCCCTGGCATGTGTTTGTAGACCAGTCCCAATGTTTCATTTGAAAATGATTTTTTGATATTTTGATGGATGATTTTGATGTAAAAATTCTACATTTTTGATTTGATATTATGTCAAAAAGTATTTTTCTGCATATCACATGTTGAAGCATAAAAAAGACAGGATGTTTTTTATGTGAGCTTTAGCATATAATATGACACTTTAAATACAGTACTTTGGCTGCATAAATACTGCATACATATTTTATAGACTTTGCACTAAGAAAAAAAGAGGTTTATTGAACTCCAAAACATGCAAGGATATATTTTCAATTCTTGACACATATTTTACACTACAACATGCTAGAAAGAAATTCATAATTGTTTTGCCTGCAGTAATTTCACATGATTGCACATCATTTTTTGAGGTATAGTTGTCAATAAAAATCTGTATTTTTTACAATGATTTCTCCAAAAACATGCCAATTTAAACAGTATCAGTTTCTTCTCTTTTTTTTTAATGTTTTCAGCAAAAAAACTGAGGAATGCTTGCAGTGTCTACTAGTACCCATACAACTCCTTACTTGTCACTCATTTTTCCTTCCACAAACACTTTGATAGGCCTCCACCCTGCCTGGGCCACCCAGGAACTTGTCTATGTCATCATTGCCTGTGTCAACAACCTCCCACAATGTTACACTTCAAGAGTTCTGTGCAAAATACCATATCCCAGAGAGTGATCAAGACAAGCCTGCTTTGATGGAATATTGCCCTGGGGGTTGTGCAGTTGGGAATTTGGAAGAGTCCAGGTGCAGTAAGGTAGGTAGTTTCACAAAGCTTGGGTTGGAGGCATTCCAAGTTCCACATAGGAAATTTTTCAAGGCCATAAAGGCCAGTGCTTGGGCATGACTTATATTCCACTGACAGGAACCATATTACTTCTTGTTACAATGTGGAATGCACCTGCATGGATATTTGATATCATTGACAATGGCAAATGTACAATGAAGTTTGATTACTTGAAGATGTACCTGGCATGTTTGAACAAACTGTATCCTTTCTCAGCCATTATACAACTTGTAGCTTCCACCAATTCAATGACAGTGTCTTCCTCCCAGTGTATCTCTGCCACATGGCACCATATGTGCACCTTGACTGTGCAACATCAGCAATGCAAACTGAGATCCAAGATATGGTACAGATGACAGCTAAACAACCCTTCTATTGGCGTGAGATCTGGTGAGTACAGAGGGAGGTACTTGATGATACACTTTTCATATTTTGTGCTTGTAGCCTTGTATCTGTTGGTTAATGTGTAAACTCACACATACCTGCACTTTCTTCAAGTTCAGATAAATCAACATTGGGGTGAATATTGAGAGTCAGGACCAAGAGTTCCACTGGGAAAGGTTCCCTGTGGAAACTGGAAATCATACATGCACTATTCTCAGTTATGTATGCATGATATACCAACCTCCTTTGCAATAAAATATGAGTATTGTGAGATCTCTCAATAATGTGAGTAGCAATGTAGCCTTGGACAGTCAATGCTGCACATAGAGAATACCAGATACTTTGAACAAAGACATCCATGCACTGGGGGCACCTTCACATGCTGCATGTCCATAGCACTGGGAATAGGTGCATTCATTTTGCTAGTTTCATTGATAACAATGAACTTGGACCCACAACAATGAAGCCATCTTACATATAAATAGTTACAGAATTCTGCACAACAGAACTCACTTCATTCTGAAGCAGGTTTCTGTAGCATTTTTCAAGACAAGCCAACACTACTGAGTGTCCTGGAGAGGGCTGAATTGAAGATGAAGACATTACATTGAATTGCAAGCCAGATACAGAGCTTGCCAAGGTAGAAGTTGGAATCCAGGGAGAAGAGGTCTTCCATTGCAGTCAGAAGAGCTCTTGTGATTGTTCTGTCAGTGGTGAGGACAACCATTCACAGGACCTGTATTCTGCTATTATCCATCACTAGCAACAGCAAGTGCTGGATGAAATGCCAAGAGCAATGCAGACATCCTCAAATTCCCAGCTAGAATCCCAGAGATGGATCACACAGTCCTTGAGGTCAGAGCTGATATGGCAATATAGCATGAAGGAGTGCTATACTAGAATGACAAGGCAAGGGTGAAATGTAGGGTGAATGTTGAACAGTAGTAGCAGCTATAAGCATACTTCAACATTTTAGCAGATCACTTTATGATGCTTGGCTTCCATTTTTTAATGCCCATTTGGTTGTGTGATAGCACAACAGAGGATGCAAGTTGGAGTAGTATGATGGCTTTCTCTTTAGCAACATCTCACCTGTTATGGGCTGTCCTCATTCCCACATTCTCCCACCTCATACTGCCAAGTGCCTATCCTTGTCTCACAGGGATTTGCTTGGGTGTTGCATCAATAATTTTTCTCAAGTCCCATAGCAGTTTGGTATATTCCTCTGCTTGGCTGTGTGGTAGCACCATGTGTATGTTGAGCAGCATCAATTTTCCAGGGGGTGGCTTCCAATACTGGCAGTGCAATGTTCTACAGTTTGTCCTTGATATCAATAGTCCATCAATGTATATGCCAGCATGATGGACAACTGTGTTCTCAAAACAGTTGTTAGTTTTCTGCTAGGAAAAAGAATTGTTGAGGTTTTCATTATCAATTGGAAAAACACCATGCACTAGATTTGCCAGATTTCATGTTTTGGTGCATTTCATCTGAGCCAGAGCATAAGATGGTGGATAGTGTAATTGGATATTCAGGTCATTCTCAGAGTATTTGACTTCTTTTGGGTCCAAGACTGAACCTTCTGGAAATGAGTGTGAACTGGAATGGAAGAAATGCACACATACCTACTCCTTTATGCATGGCTGAACTGGCATGGACCATTTTCATGGCATGAGTACAAGTGTGTGTGGTGAAGACATGGATAGATTGTTCAGGCAAGGTCATTGCTCTTGCTAAACCCACAGACAAGGCATTACAGGAGACCTTGCTGATAAATCATTGGGGAAGTGCATTATATACTTGGGGACAAGGCCAATCACTGTGGGCCAACACAAAGGTTGGCTTGATATGGTGTACCATTCTTCAAACCTTGATGCCACACCATGTTATTAGTGGCCAGACATCCTTGTAGTATGCATTCCTGCAGTCTCACCAGCCCAGCACTGGGTGACAAAGAAACAGGAGAAATCTGTATAAAAAACTCATAGCTGGAAGTGGGGCAGTAATTAGTTTGTTCTGCTTGTCCAGACTGCATGCCCAAGGAAGGCATCATCAACATTCCAAAGTAAAAGATGCCACAACTCAAATGCAACAGCAAAAAATCTTCCATTGCACCTTTAGAAAGCAAGTCTGACTTTCACTTGGTTGAATCTATCTCACACCTGGCTTGCATCAGTTTGTATACTGTCCATTCACTTGCACATGCTATCATTGATCATGCACCATGACCTGTGCACTCTGGTGCACCTAGTGGCCCTAGCCTGCCACCTGTGGTGTGAAATATCAGATTCAGGAGAGGACACTTATGATACTTTGGGTCCTATATTATTTAATCTACCTCCAGTTCCTGTCTCCCAATGTAGATTCACTAACAAAAAGAATATGTTTTCCATAGTAAGCAAGGTGCCTGCCAGCAAAGTGCAGTCATGTTCTGGCAGTAGTGCTATCAGCATATTGTACTATGTACTCATTGTCCTACATTTCCTTGTCCAGAGCAACTCATGTGCTCAAAATATTTACTTTTCACACTCAGCTGTAACAATGCTTGAGGACCAAGAGAAGTGAAGGTAAGGATGGGATCCTTACAAAAAAAAACAAGAGAAGACAATGATTTAGCAGCTGTACAGTATAATGACATGTTCTTGACTATGCTACATTTGAATTATTCAAGGCACCTGCTTCTTCACTCTTCAGCTGCCTCAAAATCATCCCCACTTCTGACAAATATATGAATATATTTGTAGTAGCACATTGGATTTTAATTATCCCCACATTTTCCTGTTGAACAAGGGCCTCTGTTTGAGCCAAACCAAGTGAACATGTTCAGGCATGGATGCTTGTGGTGAGTAATGTGAATCATTCTGGAAAGAAGATGAATCCTGAGAGGACTGCAGCTGTGTATGATGACTGGTTGCAAGTGTGCATTTCTGGCATTTATGCACAGGGAGCAAAGTACTTGCACTTTGGGAAGGTAGGGACCACTGGCATTTTTGTGCCTGCTTGGTCAGAGGTATTTCCTTGGCCTGTAGTGTTATCCCCAGTTTGTAGCTTTTTTTTCTATGGTAAGCTCACCATTCCCCTTGTTTGGTCAGAATAACTGCAGTTCTTCATCCTGTCAACATATCAAGGACAAGCCTGCCCCTTGACACCTGCACAGGATAGCCACTTGCTCATACATCTCTCACATCTGTCAATGATTGTTTCAGCATCCTGAGGAATTCTGTTTCCTTTGGCTTTAGTGGAGCCAAAGACCTCAGGGGCCCCACTATCCTATAAACTGGTAAATATATGTTACCCATGATTTGCTTTGATTTACCTGTGCAGGGCCACTGGGGTTCTCTGCTGACTGTCCAGCCTGGATATTCTTATTTGCCTTTGACTTTGCCTTACTCTTGCATCAATCTATCAAGCCTTCAAATTTGCATTGAAGCCTCTTGCATTGGTTGATATTGGCTTGGTCTCCAGGGCCCAATTCCAGTTGGCTGTTCTCATCCAGCAGGAAATTAACATTAGCCTGCAAAATCTTGATCATTTTAACTTTTCCAAGATGGAATCTCTCACCAAACTTGAATTCCAGCCCTGAAGCCAGTGCTTCATGTCCTGGTTGGGCATCAACCCTGCTGGGGCAGATGTTGCATAGAAGTCAATCTCATCTAATGCCTGCTGTAATTTCTTCTTGAACTCCTCATCAATTGATCATGTGTTCACAGAAGGTGGGTTAAGGATTGCAGACATGGAGTAGATTGAACAAATGTGAGGGAAGGGCAGTTCTTTTTTTTATATTCAGACTCAACTGCTATATCAATCAAAAATGACCACATGCAAGGTTTCCCACAACTTATAGCATGAGCCTCCTGCTTCTCCATACACACAATTAGTGTTGTACAAGGCCTGGCCTCAGGCCCTGTGTAAGGGCTTGTTGGTTGTCTTAGTGTCACACTCACAAACTGTATGATGCTGGATCTGTAACATTAATAATAACAATTATTTTCTGGCCATGCACAACTTTTCATGCAGGCCCCACAACTTTTTTTTTAATGCCTCTACATAATTTTTTTTTTTTGGCAAGTAGACAACAATTTGAGTTTTGATCCATAGAAACTAAGTACAACTAAATATATTGCATACCATTATAATACCTGGGTGCTATATAAAACTAATTTACTGTTGAGGGTGTTGGAGATTGCCTACTTACAGTGAGTAGTGATTATGTAATGTGCCTGTGTATTTTTTTGGCACTTCTTTTTCCCTTCAGACCTCAGGCTTTGATATCCATCAGAGACTGAGGTATGGCTTTTGTTCTTATTATAGGTCATTGATACTTATCAACCTATTTAGTTTCTGTTCACATAGGTTGGTTAATATACTCCCAGGCTTTGATATCCATCAGAGACTGAGTTTTGGTTCACATAGTTCACTCTGCACCTGACCTCACTACAAAAGAGGGGGCTATCATCATTGAGAGGTGGGTGGGCCATGATGCAGTGATGGGGGGAGGTGGTTGAGACTGGGTGGTGTGTGGCCAAAAACAGGGTGGCAATGCAATGTAGTTGCCTGCAGGACTTGTTGTTGTCATTTTTCAAGTGTCAGTCATCATCCTTAGTGATCATTAGCCATTGTTACCATTGTCACTGTCTGTGCCTGGATGGGAGTAGTGGTCACAGCATTACTCAGAAGCAAGCTCAACTGCCCTCCATCCAACATTCCATGTCATAAGCTGGTGGCCTTCCTAATGCAGAAGGCTTAATCAGCAAGTCTTGACCACATCACTTCCAAGCACTGCAACCACCACTCCTGTCTGTGCACAGACAGCAACAACAGTAATGATGACTAGCAACAGCTGATAATGATGACAGACACCTGAAAATGACAACAACAAGTCTTGCAGCCAACTACATAGCATTACTGCCCTGCCTTTGACCACACACCACCCAGCCTCAACCACCTCCCCCTATCATTGCATCATGGCCCACCCTGCCTCTTGATGACAATAGCCCCCTCAACAGTAGATTAACCTTATATAGCATCCAGGTATTATAATGGTATGCAATATATTTGTTGTACTTAGTTTCTATGGATCAAAACTCAAATTGTTGTCTACTTGCCAAAAAAAAATTTTGTGTAGAGGCATTTAAAAAAAAGTTACAGGGCCTGCATGAAAAGTTGTGTGCAGCCAGAAAACAATTGTTATTACTAATGTTACAGATCCAGCATCATAAACACATACATTATGGAAACTGTTTTTCTGCTCCAAATGCAGTATGCCATGATCACAATATCTCACAAAGGTAAAGGCAAGAGCACATTGTTTTGGTGGTTAATTAGCAGAGAAAAACAATGATATGAACTTGCATTAACTAGAGGTCCACCTACCAGGGAGGATCTCTTCCACTATCAAGGACAGGCAAAATTTGGAACTACAGGCTCTAGCATCATCTTAGGTATGAAAACAGTGCTACTGATGACTGTGAGCTGTTACTAATATATCACCACAGCACTATGTGTTGACATCTCAGACAGAGTGTATGCATCATGGGACCAGGAATTCAATGCCAATTACTACAGCAGTGATTTGCCCTCACCAGCCCCAAGTGATGATTCAATTGACAAGTGGTCCATATTTGAATCTGCAATGAGAAAGCAGACATGGAGCTGATGTAGGGAGCCTAGGCTCCCTGAGGCTGTGAGGTGCCCTCAGCAGCAATCCCAACTCTCACTACCTGCCAGATCACATGCCCATCACAGTCATGGGATTGTGTTGCTGCCTACACTATGCTTCCTCTCAGTCATGTGCCTATTACTGCCAGCAACATCATCACCTGTCATGTGTCACTGTGCCTCCCCACAAACCCTCCTTTAGCTATACTGCTCCCTTCACCCCCTGTCAGCTTCCAGGGTGCAATCCCATTGCTCAGACATGTAGTTATGCTGCCTCGTCTTGGTTTGTGTTTATCTTCTCCACTTTTGTTTGCTTTCCCTTTGCTGCTGTCACTGCCATGCACATGCCTGTACCAGCATCAGACTTTGCTTTGTCTGTTATTACTTTTGACATATGACAGATCTGAAATATGCTGAATTTTACCTTAGATACCACTGTCTTTACAATACAAAAGCCTGGGCTACTTAGAAAAATAGGGCACCCACCTTTTGGCATCACACTGCAAGTACCTGAGAGTTCCCTTCAAGTTGAAAAGAGCTTTTCTGAGTCACCTTCAAGTCTTCAGAGTGCTCCCTAGACCCAGAATTCCCTTTGCCACCATTTCACCATCATCGAGTCCCAGACACCCTGAAAACTGTCAGCCTAGCTATCTATTGCCACTTCTTGAGTTCCAAAGGGTTCTCAAGTCTCCCTTTTGTGTATTTGCCACTATACTACCTATAATCTTTCCCTTCTGTCTCCTTCCAACTCAAGACCCCTTGGGACAAGCCTAGGTCTTACCTACAGCTTTCCCCTTCTTATTTCCCTCAGCACTCTCACAAGAAGAGTAGCCCACACCAACACCCAGGTATGTATGAGTCATCAGTGCTGGCTCACTCATTTACTGGATGATCACTTGCAGAACAGCCACAGGGAAAGCAAGGCTGTTTTCTCCCCTTGTCTCCATGCTCTATGATTGTAATCACTAGCTCTGACTGCAGTGAGCCCCCATCTGACACCAAACCTGTTCCTGGTTCATCTAACACAGTGCCAGCAAAGCATATGCCTGATTTATTATTTTTATTTCAATAAATCCTTGCTTATACTGTTTCAACAGTTTTTCTACAAGGGAGTAGTGATGCAGTGGATGTCAACACTCTGCCAGACCACTTGAAAGGGCTTTCTGTCTCCCCAGTTCAACATGTTCACACCAAACAGCCACCTCAGACCTCAAACCCTGCCACTGCCACCATTGCCCACCCTATCTTTTCACTACTGGAACAGGTTCAGTCATTGAGCCCTTTGGGTTTGCTTGTTGAGTGTGAACCTGCCCAGCCATATATCAATCCATGGTCCACTGACTACTATATTGGTGGAGTAAAATACCATGCAGGTGACTCAGAGTAGCCTACCTGCTCCAGATCTCCAATCACACTTACATTCCTTTTAGTACAACTTCAGGTATCCTCCACACACTCTTTTTAATTGACATTCATTTCTACTATACACATATCTCCATTACTTTGCCAATGCCAACAAGAAATCTGTTGAGCCATGAGCATGCCAGATGAAGTGTTTACCTCTGTTTGTACATGAGCAATCCAGTTCTGTAGCACACTGTCTTCAACTTGCTGTAAACATTCCCTACAAAGTATGGTCAACCAAAGCAAACCTGGCCAGTGACACCACATGTTCTACTACCCTGATGGTATGCATATCTTCCATGTGAGTTCACCATTAATGCAGTTTGAGGTTGTTTTTACTCAACTGCACACAGGTACAAAACATGCTGTTCAAAGTCCACAAAAGCATCCTTTTGGATAAATCTCTCACCTTCAAAACCATGTTTGATGCAAGTGATCATACTGGCATTCCCCTGGTCAATGGATTTACTGACAACAAAGTGATTCTCATACCCAAACAAGTCATGGATACCACATTCAAGTTGTTTCTTTCAGTATGCTACAACAAGTAAGTTTGACAAGCATGGTCACATCAAAATCATTAATAGTGATGTTGTCATTTCAAGGTGGTGTCTGGATGCTTGGCAAGCACCAGAAAGCACCATAGTCAAACTACTCAAGCTGAGCCAAATGTATGAATTGCAGGATGTCTGCACTTATGCAACCAAACAGCTTTCTAGCTGCTGCTATATGATCAAAGCTATTAACCTAGCCTCCATTTCCCTGAAATACCAGATCAAGGAGACTTTTTGTTGTGCATTCTGTCAGCAAATTTTCATGAGAGTAAATGACCTGAAGAACTCAGAATTTGAGTCACTTTCTTTCCCAGTGTGGGTGACTCTCATTAGAGTCCAGGAGCATCTTGACCTACATCATCATATTGTCACATGTGAGCCACCACCCTTGGTGCACTCAGCAGGTTGCAAGGACCATCAGAGGTGTTTCAGTGATTGGTGCCAACTGTGGTGGAACAGAACAGATCCCTTTTGTTGGAGATTGAATCACCCCTGTGTGATACTTATTTTTGGTGCACTTTTTTGGTTGATTACATAAGCACTTGGAGCGCACACTTAAAGTACATTTGGTACTGTTCCCTCAGTAGTTGAGTCACTACTGAGGGTGAGTCTACTTATTGTTGGAGATTGAATCACCCCTGTGTGATACACTGTTTTGGTACGCATTTTCACATGCTTACATAAGCGCTTAGAGCGCACTTTACAGTACACTTTTGGTACTACTCCCTCAGTAGTTGAGTCACTACTGAGGGTAAGCCTACTATTTACTTAGTATTTCCATACTTACTGATATCCTGTAGCTGCCTACAGGTACATTCAATATACAGTAGTTGAGTCACTACTGAGGCTGCCTACAGCCATTTTCTACAGGTTATGAGCCCCACATAGCACGGAAGAAAATTTTATTAGAGGCAACTCACAGTCGACTCGAAACAAGTGACTACTCAACAATCTACTACTGTCCTTACTCGAAAGCTATTGGATAATACGACGGATGGATTACCTTCCCGAGCTCACACACAATGGGCACAATTGGACAACTTATGCAAGTTCGGTCCTATGCGCCATTTCTGACGAAGGCTTGATGGGGTTCCTGGTCGGGTCTGAAAGACGACCTACACATCCAGCAGAGCTTATGGGTCATGGTGAGGGTTGGACACCCCAGACCGATGATGAATGAGCAGAGGCCGCAGCATGGCGAGCTGCTGACCAGTCTTGGACACAACGAAATGCAATGGTAAACTACACCATTGTTATCGGTATTCCGGATACCATTTTCAGCCATATGCTACACCTAAAATCGCCACTCGAAAAGTGGTCCTACCTTGAAGATCACTTTGGTCGAATTCCGAGACCAGAGATTTGGCTAGTCGCTGAGGAAGCCGAGCAACAAAGCAACTCAAATATGGCTACAGGAGCTGGTCAGGAAGCTCATGACAGCAACAATGAACTTCAGAACTCACCTAGCAGTCATGAAGACCCTGTGGACAGCCCAAGCGACTGCGCTGAGACTGAGGCTGGGCGAGTGAAGCCTGAGCCCAAGGTCGTAGATGCACAGCACTTGAAACCTTACCTTCGAGGGGTGGAGGTTGAGGCTATAGACTCGAAACAGCCAGCAGAAGGCATGGATGCACTTGAAGCACCTGACAGCAGTAGTCAGTGTGCGGGCGACAAGGTCAAAGAGGAGGACTTACCAACAACAAGCTCCAAGGCTCTCAAAACTCAACAGGACCTACCAGACGCTATGAGCGAATGTGCCGAGACCCAGACTGGGCACACAAAGCCCAAGGACGAGGTTGTAGACACGCGGCATGTGGTGGATGTCCTACCCATGTTTGAGGTGGGGAGTACAGGCCAAGCATGGTACAGCAAACATGTGAAGGACCTCCAAGCATCTGACGAGGGCGGTTGGCATGCAAGTGATGAAGTCGAGGAGAGCCGAGACTTACCGAAGTCGAGCTCCGAGGTTCTCAAGCCTATGTCTATCAAAGACAGTCAGCGCACCTGGATGAACAGCAAGACGATCGCTAACATACCTGATCCACCCAGCACACCCATGAAGCATCCTACCCCACATGTCGAACACCCTAGGCTGCGGAAATGGCCTTCAGCACAAGCATGTAGTGCTACGACTACAGAGTTCGACCTATTGCACACAAGGAGAAGCAGCAAGCGACGAGAGATGCAGTGTCTCAAACTTGACTGCAAGCAGGCACCAGGACGCCCGAAATGAACCTACCAAGGTTGCTCCACATCCGAAACTCCACCTGACAAGGCTCAGGGGATGGGGGTGCATAGGCCCACTCGAGCAGGCAAGGGGGATAGCATGGACATCAAGTCGAAGACAACAAAACTGGAGATAAGAGAAATTAGTGCCAGAACAGTCAAAACACGAGCCCACTTACCACATTGGGATATGACCCAAAAGGAGCCTGATAAGGCTGGGGATACCAGTGGTAGAGGTGATGACACAGCTAGCAAGGACTTCGTCGACTTGCATGGAGTCGAGAAAATGCTGCTAGCTATCAGCAGAAGTCAGCAGGGTGAACGAGAGGCAGAATGGCGAAATGGCTTACCTGTGCCACCAGAAACGCCTCCCAACAGCTATATACACCCTCCAGGGACCATCGGGGACCCACACCCATGTGGTGGAATGAAGACAAGAGCTGAAAAGGTCAGATGTGCAAGACAGATTAAAATGAGAGGTCAGACACACTGTCGTGACACCATACATGGCAGTCTTGCCATTTCGAACCCTAACGAGGTCTCGCGACACCTCTGGAACATTGCAAATACTTACCAGCACCAGGGGGTGCCTCCCAAGTCGATACGGAGCACCAGCAGACTGATGAATGGTCATGCAGCAGCCTGGCAGCCTCAGATACCTCCAACCAGCACCTCCTATGGCTATAAATCTTCCAAGGGCCTCCGACATCGTGCAAGACTCAGGTCGAATGCAGAAAACAAGTCGTGGCAGGCCAAACGGTCCATGGCTGTACGAAACCAGCCTGCATGGGACAACTTACCTGGTAAGGGGGAGAATGGCAGGTGGGGGCATGGTGATGCAACTAGGAGTGGATATGCCGACTCGCGCAGAGTCAAAGAATCACCGCTAACTGACAATAGAGGTCAGCACAGCAAATATGAGGCAAAACGGCCGAGGCACTCACCTGCACCACCCGCACAATCTCCAAATAGCATACTGGACATGCCTACACTCTTCACGGACCTATGTCGATGTGGAAGAGTAAAATCAAAGGCTGAAAATGTCAGCGACGCGCACACGAGGCAAAGCGCCTACCTTACCCAGATGGCCCTCAAACGGCCACTTCTGCTCCTCCCTACACACTCGAATCGATCCCTGGACGCTACCAGAGGGTCACGGACGACAAATGTACGCTGTAATGGAGTCAGGCATGCATGGAAAGTCAAAACGAGTGGGCGAACATACTGGATAGCGCGCATTCTCATGCGGCTGCTCCGACTCTTCTCAATGACCTCCAAACGGCTTCGACACCCTATGGGATGGTTATGGATAATGAGGATAGGCTGTAGCGAAGTCGGAAGCACCAGAGAAACTGAAACGAGAGGTCATACACACCGAATAGCCGGCATTCTCATGTGGCTGCAGCAAATCCTCTCAAACCCCTCAAGGCGATTCCAGAACATCGCTAACACCTACTGGTGGGAGGGGGTGCCACCTGGATTGACGCAGAACGACGCGAAACGGCCGAGAAATCTTCGTACGGCCAAACGGCTGCCTTGCAGCAGCAGTAGGAGGCAAGATGACAGGCGTACCGGTATATACTCACCTGCACCATCCAAGCGGCCTCCCAACGACCTCACATGTGCCCCTTCCACCCTCAGGAACTTGCGCCGATGCGCTACGATCAAGACGAGATCTGAAAATGTCAGTACAATCGAAACGAGAGGCAGCAAGGCCTCCGGACCTACTGTTCCCATTCCGCCACCTCGCAAGATCGCGAAACTCCTCTGGAATGTTGCAGACACTTACTGGCGACATGGGATACCCCCAGACGAACGCGAAACATCGAAACTCCCTCGTTATTCGATACGGCGCCCTAGCGGCAATGGTACAAGGCAAGACGACGCGCGCACACCACGCGCATTCCGAAATAGGAAGTTGCCACAACGCAACGACGCGTCGACACAGCCACACGTACACTCGTTACACACACGGACTCGAAGCTCACTAGCAGCAGAATACACTCGTTTATTGGATTGTTATTGAGTAGACATTCATTGAGTTCTTAATTTCTGCATTTCTACTTATCACACAGTGGAGCTTCAGGGGGTGTGTTGGAGATTGAATCACCCCTGTGTGATACACTGTTTTGGTACGCATTTTCACATGCTTACATAAGCGCTTAGAGCGCACTTTACAGTACACTTTTGGTACTACTCCCTCAGTAGTTGAGTCACTACTGAGGCTGCCTACAGCCATTTTCTACAGCTTTCTCATGGATGGTTGTAATCCCCAGGCCTACAATGCTGCAGTAGAACAATTTCAAGGTCTTGGCTATGGGAGGATGACTCCAGAATGTTGGAGAAAAGTGATCATGTTTGTCAAGGAGGGAAGGGCATTCCTTCATGAAGATGACCTCATTGACCACATGGCTCAGGGTTTAGCAGACTTTCTCATCAATGAACCCAGTTTCAACGATGCATTCTCATTGTAGTTCCATAATATGCTGTCCATGAAGTTTTACATTGCAGGTTGTTAATCATACATACCACCTTCCTAAAAAAAAAAAAAAAGTGCAGGGGTGAAATTAAAAAGTTGTGTAGTCTGTCTACTTGCCCAAAAAAAAAAGTGCAGAGGCATAAAAAAAAAAGTTGCAGGGTCTGCATGAAAAGTTGTGTGCAGCCAAAAAATAATTGTTGTATTATTAATGTTACAGATCCAGCACCATAATGATGACTGGGATGTTGGTAGAAATTATGTGTGCTATCATTCAAATGTTCTGTGACCTACATATATGAGTGGGATTATACAGTGTATACCTACAGAAGTAAAAATGCCTCTTGAACCCATACCACCACCATCCCCCCGTGGGAAAACGCCCCCACCCAAGCACCAGTGCTCCCCCACCGCCCCCTGCCCCCTCAGGCTCTCTGAGGTGGGTCGGCAGTACCACCAGTTCCCCAAGGGTACCTTCAGGGCCCGCTTCTCTCCTCCTGCCCTACCGAAAGCTGTGGCCTCCCATTTTGCCAAAAACCCTCCCATCTGGACCTGGTCCGTCAAGGCTGGCCCCAATGTGGGCAAGTCCTTCCAGGTCCCAACCATCCCGATTTCATGCGATAAGACTGCCCCGAAGGCCATAAAGTGGATCGTAGCAGTCTTTCACTCGTTTAAGGCCCATCTTAACCCTGTTGCCCTCGACACAGACTCAGGGAGGGTCCACCCAGCCTGGCTGAGGTTGTACCAGAACAACCTCCTCATTCATCTTCATAACCAGCTAAAGGCTCACCTGCCTTGCAAGGCGAAATCCACCTATCTTCCCCCCATTGCGCCAGTCGGCGCCGCAGCCACGCCCCTGGCACCTGTACCGGACAGGCCCCCACCACGTGTATCTCCTCCCCCTTCTTCTCTCACGGCCGAGGTAGCAGCTCTCTGTGCGGAGTTAAGCTCCCTAAAGGAGAAACTCTATAATTACATATCCACCCACAAGGCATGCTGCCAGCGCAGCGACTCCCCCACCAACTCCTCGGATGAGGAAGCCATCTCAGAAGACAGCGATTCCCCTGACCCCCAGACCACCCCCTCCCCAACGTTCCAGCTGCTTGTGCAGCGGGCCGACAGCACATCAGTGCCAGATCCCAACCCACCTACCTGGTTAACCACCGTACTATCGCGCATCGACCTTCCCATCTCCTACACTGGGGTGCTGTATTCCCCGGAGCAACTGATCAACTACCTCCCTCGTGATGTGTCTGATGTACTCAAGCTGCACTTCCATGGCAGCCCCCCCTTTTGTTTAGCGGTACGAAGTGACAGGTCCCTCTGTACCGTGAACACAGCGTATGTAGACCGTGGTTCTATATCCACCTGCCTCTCCCTCCCCCCTGACCCAACTGTACCCACAGCCCAGCCTAGTTAGACCGGCCTGCATTACTCACCCCCTTCTGTGCACCCCCCCTCTCTTTACTTACAGCGTTCCCCTCTCCACTAACCTTAGTATAGCTTTACTCCGGATCCGTAGGCTTGACCGTTTGCAGGTTTGGTTGGTTACGTGCGTATGGTAACCTGTCCTTGTGGATGGACCCCCCTCCCGTTCTCTCCCGTCTTTTGTAGCACAGCTTAGGTATAGTGTAACATAGGGCCGTTTGCCCTCGATCACTTTAAACAGAGATTTTAAAAAAAAAAAAAAAAAAAAAAAAAACCTACAGAAGTATCTGACTCATGTTGGACACCAATCATACAACTGACAATGGTGGTATAATCTCTCAATGCTCTAGTGATGTTTGTTGGATATACTAACCATAACATCCTTGGCACAAATTTCATAATTATTGTCTGCAGCTGTGCCAGAAAGTAGTAAGCTGACATAAACTGCACATTGGCTGTACCTCCCAAAAACAAACATCGAGTGTACAATTTTCACGACGTGACGTGTACAAGACGGGCCGACGGCAGTGTTCGAACGTCCCTCCTTGCCGGTTATGATCTTCTGAAGAATCAGAATTACCCGTTGTCGCGAAAAATCTTGATAGAAAGCAGCCGCTGGTACTCGTCCTAATGATCGAAATCGGCTTCGTCTTCTGGTTGAAGCCGGACTTGATATCGTTGTTCTCGACTCTTGGCAAGGTAACTCTATCTACTAATTAGGGATGATCCAGTGGATCAAACAGGCATTTCCCAAATGTCGTCACGCGCGGACAAGCCGCCAACTTGTTGCCGCCGTCGCAGATCGTCTTCGTGTCGGCATGGGAAGTGAATTGATATGTATCACAGGAGGTTATGGCAGTGAGCCGTCTATCGGCTACCGCCATGTACGCGGTTGCCAAGTTCGCGAACAAGTTTGGCGTTCCAATCATCGCCGGCGGTGGTATCAGCAACCTAGGTCATGTTGTCAAAGGACTCGCATTAGATGCGAGTGCTGTCTTGATGGGTGAGTTTCTTGCAGGCACGACAGAAGTACCTGGTGAGTACATTTCCTACGACGGGAAATGTGTCAAAGCGTACAGAGGTATGAGTAGCTTGGAGGCTATGGATGCTGGGAAGTCCACCCCATCTCTACAAGCTAACGGCAGGCCCGGGTCGACGAAGCATGCGCCATATCCCAAGAGTGCTCCGCACGAGAATGAGGCGACAACTCAGTACTTCTCCGAGAAGTCGACCGTCAAAGTCGGGCAGGGTGTTTCGAGCGACCTGCAGGACGAGGGCAGCGCCAAAGCGTCTGTGCAGTACTCGTACGCAGGATTACAGCATAGTCTTCAGGATGCTGGCGTAAAGAGTGTGGAAGATCTCAAGAAAGGTGTTCGGAATAGCTCAGCCCGTTCGAACTTCGAACTGCCAACGCTCAGGTAGGGGGTGGAGTGCATAGGCTACATTCATAAGTTTGGTCCTTCATTGTTTCTGGTCACTGCTCGCCTGATTGCTAGTGACCTTCTTAGATATGCCAAGCGGCTGTACACTTGACTCGCATGACAGACCTGCTCGCCATTCACTTGGCAGGTCTGTCGAGAGGTGGTTGGGCATGCGTACGTAACTTACAAATCTTCAACTATCCCTTTGTAAAACCCCCGAGGTATCCAAATTTGAAACTTCTGGCAACACTCTTCAAAGCCTGTTCAAAATCCGCAATGATACCGTCGATGTGTTTAATCCCGACAGATACCTACAAGCGTAGCATGCATCAGTCAAAAACCCAAAGAGATACCTGTGCTATGATCCACAAACTCGGATCAAATCAGGGGTAACCCCAGTGGCAAATTGCTCGTCAGTCATCAACTGCTGGTGTGGCTGTCGTAGGATGAATGACAAGTGTCTAGGCGTCACTAACATTCGCAAGATGACTGGCAAGAACGGAGGTTGTCGACGGCTTGACTAGCCACAGTAGTGTCGCCTTTAATACCGAAGCTCAGCACACCACCAAAAGCGTTAGGTCCTAAGAACTCCTTGACACGTTCATGGTATTCGTGATTCGGGAGACCGAGATACGATACCCAGGATACCTTGGGATGGTTAGATAACCGGCTGTTGGTAGATATGTACGTGGTTAGACTCTGAAAGGACCTGGCAGGGGCTACGCACGTCGCCAAAGCCGACGCATTATCCGAACGCCTTTGTGCCCGCAAGCTCAGTGTCTCAAGGCCTTTAATCGGGAGGAAGGCACCGAAGAGGTTCGGTGCGGGGCCAAGGTCACCCAAGAGTTCCATAGGTAATTTCACGGAGAATGCAGATGGCCCAAAAGTTTCAGCGAAAACGAGACCATGGTAGCCTACCGGCGGTTCAGCGAACGATGAGAATTTGCCACTGCGAGTCCGGTCGAATTTTCCTAGAATGTGTGAGGAAAGAGTGTGAGGGTCGGAGGGGATGCTTGAATGCTAAAATGTAGACGTATCCCGGTCGATCACGACACCTGCGATCGGCGTGCCGTGGCCACCGATTCACTTTGTTGCACTGTGTACGGTCAGAATATTGGAGCAATGCAGATTTAAACATGTACCATGTTGTGCACGATACTCACCAACGATGTCTGCTCCTAACGAAATGGGCCGGACGAGGTAGCCGCCTATTCCAAATGTATTATCAACAATCAAGGGTATACCGTTCTTGTGCGCAACCTAGTTAGAGCCGTCATGAAGCCTTCCTCGACCATAGGAAGGCTTTGAAGACTGACCTTGGCCAAATTGGGTATCGGGGCAGTATTATATTTCGGGTTGCCTATGCTCTTCACGTAGATAGCCTTGGTCCTCTCATCGATTGCCGCTTCGAAGGTCTCAGGATCATCTCCTAGCACGAACTTGACACCTATTCAGTACTTCTTGAAGGTGACTGAATCGAGTAATCCACGTCGACACGAACTGGTAAATGTAGCGCGAAGAGAAGAAGCTACCGTGGAACCGCCGAGCACGAAAGTCGTAGAAGCATAGATGGCTACCGCTCGCGCCGTCGTTGTAGGACCTGGACTCTGACAGGCGTGAACCTGCAGCGTTTTGAACTGCAGTTGTCTATGCGGCACTAAGATGTAAGTTGTTGACAAAGGATACTGCGAAGGAAATGGTACCTGTTGAGATCGGTCATGATTACCTGGGCGAGGAGAAATGAAGAGATATTCGAGGGGATAGACCGTATGATATACGGTTCAGGCCATGCTTTCCTCACCCGCAAGATTTGGGACGAAACGTACAGGAGCCTCCAGTTTCCGGTATGTCCTTGCAACTGCCCGTAATCTAGGCAAATAGTGGCCCTTGGTCGTCCGATGTACATCGGGGTATCTGGCGCTGAAACGAACGCCATCTCCCAACCTCTGTGAATCTTTTGACCATCACTTAAATTATACTTCTTGTGTTATCTCAGCCTCGATCTTCGTCTCCGGAGAGCAATAGGAGATAATTTTCCTTGACAGTTGTCTCGAGTATACTCGTCGTCTTCAGTGATGCCATTGTGTAGTCGCCCAAACAGAAGACTTTACGGATAAATGACAGGATTATCCAGGGTCAATTCTATGAAGTGACCCTTTGACACATGATATACACCCCCTGGTTGGACTCTAATGGTGGAACACTGGCGGCTTGGCTGATGCCGATACGAGGCCAGCTGGAGAGCTGTGTATGCAGCAATCCCAACAATTCATCGAGAAAGCAAGTGCAACGAAGCCGTAGAGTTAACGCGAAGTTGAACGTACCTGCAATTGAATCTTCGTAAAGGTCCACAAAGTCCTCCATGCTAACAGCAGGTCTGTGTATTCGAGGTAAGTTGGAAAAAGGATGCCCAGTGGCCACCCTGCGCACGTGCAACGGCAGGTTCGTTTCTGTCCAGGTTACCTTCAGACAAACCCTAGAAGAGAGCCCTCTGCTAAGCGGGCTCATCAACGCCTTGTTACATCAGTTGGCCCAAATTTAGTTATACGTTGGTCCTTCCACGTTGCCAACCCCCACGAACGCACGTTGGGCCAGAATTCAGAGTCAGAGCGCTTCAGCCGTTCGAACTTCAGGTATTACGGCGTCTTCAACCCTCAGGTCTTGACTCTCCCGGGGCTTGTTCAAAGCGTCCAATCAACTCCAAACCAACTGAAATTCTACACATCGGTCACCAATCTTATCCGATAGCCAAAGTGACGAAGTCCAACAATTGTTCGTGTTTGAAACCCCGTGACTTGCAGTAGGGACACCGTCAACAGACATGGATGAGCTTGCTATAGTGCGAGCCGAGCTGGCCCGCCTAGAAGAAGATGAGCAAAGGTTCGTCAGACAACTATCAGACACCCGTGCAGCAGCATCAGCGCTGAGGAAGAGGATCGACGAGTTGATCCGGACAAGAGGACCACTGATCCAGCGCCTCCCAGTAGAGATACTATCATTGATCTTTCACCTTGCTCTATGTGGAACCAACCCTTCACGAAAGGAGATCCTGGCACGTGTATCGCGGCGATGGAAAAATATCATTCTGGAGCAGCCGAGTTTCTGGTCCACATTTACGATTCATTCCGGGGAAGACATAGATCGCACAAGGGAACACCTAAAGAGAAGTCGCGAGGCACCACTCCATATCACTATTCACGAAGGGTTTTTCGGTCCCAATAGTCGTGACCAACTGGACCTCCTTATTTCCAACGCGAGCCGCTGGCGCAGTCTTACCGTCATTGCAGTGGTCAGACGTGTGGTCACGCCCACGATGCGGCAGTCTATTTTGGACTGTATTGGTGCCATCGAGCTTCCACCCTTGAGATGTGTTAAGCTCGACCTAGGAAGAAGTACCTTTCCTACCGTCCTTACTCCAACAAATGTTCCCGTTCTGGAGCACTTAGAAATCGGGAACTTTCATCATAATCTGCGCTCAATCTCTGGTACGTTTTACGGTAATACTCGGTAGCTCTGAACCATGTTAACTGTCACATTTCCGCAGGCACGCCATTTTCAGAACGTATTCCGGTTCTAACACTGGTCACATTATCGCTTTCGGGTGATTTGCTACCATATTCACTCCAGCCAAACAGTGTTCACTTCCCTGTTCTTGAAATGTTGAATGTCAGTCTCAAGGAAGGTGCTCCTTTCTTCGAAGCAATCGTAACTCCGAAGCTCAAATCTGTGCATTATACTAGTACCGCTGAGTTGGGAGATCCGCCATCTGATGTCTTCAGCACTCTCGAGGACAAATTCAGTAGCGTCGAGTGGCTTTCTTTCACGTTAGGGCCCGGCGATCTGGATACCTGGGATGCTCGGGCTCTTTGCAGAGCGTTTCCCAACGTGTGCCATGTAGAATTTTACTCAGCATCTCCCCTGTCCGCCTTTTTCGGTCCCTGCGAAGGTATCGATGGGTCGCGGACTCCTGCAGGTTACTGGACGAGCCTCGAGAGCGTGGTTTTTCGTGGGTTCGACCCTGATAGGCGGCTGGAAACGCCTTTTGGAGAAACCAATGCCTTCCTGGAGTGGCTTGTAGCATGACAATATCAACAGCTATTATACGTCCATATCAGAAACCTCCGCATGCCGGAGGAAGATGCCAAATCATTCTGCATGCTCTACGAAAAACTGCGAGAACATTGCGTTGTGGAGCTGGAGATCATACACTTGGAGCTTGAATCGAGACTTTCGAAGTTAAGGGATTCTTGTCTACAGCTTGTGGGTGGTTCTCCTACTAGCTTTTTCTTCATTTTCATTTCCTCACTGCGGGCGCGCAGTACCTGCCGACGTTCACTTCTGTCCTTACGGATGACATAGGTGTCATACTAGGAAACAGCGAGGAATCAGGACAGACACCTCACGAGTAACAGGATCTGTGCAGGGAATTTGTATTACGTTTTCCTCGCTGTTACCCTCTGTTTTTCTAAACCCTCCTTCGGACTGGTGTGCTCGCGATTCCTGATTCCTGAATATAATCAGTCCGTACCAGGTTTCGGGAAACCCATGCTATTGACGAAATACAGCCGGTATCAGCACTGGTTGCAGAACAACCACTTCGAAACAGGAGATCCCTTGCCTCCGCCACGCCATATCACCAGAAGTGTGCCGTGATGTTGGGTCCCAGTGGGCAGCCATGCCAATGCGCACCATAATGGTGTGTATTGAATACCGTGAAGACGAGAGAATTGTGGTTTATGACAAGAGCATATATCCACGGAGGGTCAACGTTTGGACGTGTGTTACTCGCAGCAAGTTGTTCCTCCCGTGAACCCAAATCATGGGTCATGGATTTCGGCTGGAGCGTGTGGCTCTCTTCTTCGTAGTTCCTGCTCGTTTGCCTCGCCTTGAGCGTGTGTTGTCTCAGAAAGTCGATCACCTCCCCGGAGGTCGATGACAATTTGACTGTCGCCAATATGTTCACGACGGACGTATTACACGAGGAAATCTGCTCGCCATTCACTTGGCAGGTCTGTCGATAGCGCCGTTGATTAGGAACTCGGCCGGAGTGGTCACAGCGATACTTTCGTTTATCTGACGTGATCATCTCGTATGTCTCCCTTCGACATGATGGGGGAACAGTGTGGATTTACTGTAAGAACACAGTGTACGTACCAGGTTTACGGCCCGGCATACTCGGATTATATTCTGCATGACGGTCTAAACACTCCAAAGACTCTGAGAACCTTTACGCACCATCAGTCGGCCAAAGTAGAGGTAATATATTGCTTGGGGCTGATCCGAGCTTGGCTTCCACATCCACACCTCAGTGTGGGAAAGAAGGATGTCTGGTATTCGCTCAGGCTCAGCAGCACAACACTTCTCAGAAGTGCATCAGATGGCGTGATCAAGCAGCATCATTCACCAGCGAACCGTCGGAGGTTTCGGCGAAAGAAGCTATGGTTTGAGCATATATATCATCCCCCCTAATCAGCCAATCAAACCAACGGTCCATCCCTTCGAACGGCTCTCCACTCCCCTCGCCATGGCTGATCTCAACAGGTATCATGTCGAACGTGATATTCTTTGGCAACGGCATCTTACTTTGATATAGGCAACTTCAGTTCGAGACGCTGCAGCTTCACGCCGGTCAGAGTCCGGATCCTGCTACAAAGGCAAGAGCTGTACCCATCTACGCTTCAACAAGCTTTGTGTTCAACGATTCTGCGGTAATTCCTCCTCCTCATGCTGCAATATGTGAGGGTTTAATGTCTTCTTCATGTAGCATGGTGCAGACCTCTTCGAATTGAAGTGAGTGCTTCAGTCCGTCTTTGTCGACGACGTGGGGGCGTTAACCCACTATCAGGACGTTCGGCCACATTTACTCCCGTATTGGCAACCCCACCGTGGTTCGTTTCCCCTCCTGTCAACATTTAGCATCCTTCCTCCATCTCATGCACCCGTTCTTGTAGGATGTCTTCGAGAACCGCATAGCGGCATTAGAAGGAGGGGTGGCAGCAGTTGCGACTGCTTCAGGGCAATCTGCGCAGTTCCTGGCCATTTCCAACATTGCAGGCGCTGGAGATAACATCGTCTCTACGTAAGTCAAATCCACTATCCATCCACACGCTTACTGATCTGGATCGCGCATTAGTTCATATCTGTATGGAGGTGTAAGTAACATCCCACTGTTGTCGCCTTTATCACTGATATCAAGGCCTAGACCTACAACCAATTCAAAGGTAACGGAACGGATTCGTATGTTTATTTGGGTAGATGTCGATAATTCGGTTTAGTCACGTTTAAGAAGTACGGAATAGGGGTCAAGTTCGTGCCGGGAGATGATCCTGCGACCTTCGAAGAAGCAATCGATGAGAAGACCAAGGCCATCTACGTCGAGAGCATAGGCAATCCGAAATATAATATTGCCCCTTTACCTGACTTGGCCAAGGTCAGTCTTTGAAGGTTTCCTATGGTCGATGAAGGGTTCATGACGGTTCTAACTAGGTTGCTCACAAACATGGAATACCCCTAATTGTTGATAATACATTTGGAATGGGCGGCTACCTCATCCGGCCCATTTCGTTAGGAGCGGATATTGTCAGTGAGTATCGTATACAACATGCGACATGTTCATTCTGGATTGTTTCAACATTCCAACAGTACATAGTGCGACGAAGTGGATCGGTGGTCACGGCACAACTATCGCAGGTGTCGTTATCGATTCGGGTATGTTTACATCTTAGTATTCAAGCATCCTCCATGACCCTCACTCTCTTCGTTACATCTCCTAGGCAAATTCGACTGGACTCGCAGTGGCAAATTCCCATCGTTCACTGAACCGTCGGAAGGTTACCATGGCCTCGTTTTCAGTGAAACATTTGGGTCGTCTGCATTCGCCGTGAAGTTGCGAGTGGAACTCTTGCGTGACCTTGGCCCCGCACTGAACCCCTTCGGTGCCTTCCTCCTGATCCAAGGGCTTGAGACGCTGAGCTTGCGAGCGCAAAGGCACTCTGATAATGCGTTGGCTTTGGCGACGTGCGTAGTCTCTGTCAACCCCTCTCAGAATCTGACAACGTGTATTTCGATAGTTGGTTATCAAAGCACCCCAAGGTTTCCTGGGTGTCGTATCCCGGCCTCCCGAATCACGAGTACCATGAACGTGCCAAGGAACTCTTAAGACCTAACGCTTTCGGTGGTGTGCTGAGCTTCGGTATTAAAGGCAACGTCGCTGCGGCCAGTCAAGTCGTCGACAATCTTCGTCTCGCCAGTAATCTTGCGAACGTTGGTGATGCCAAGACACTCGTTATCCATCCCGCGTCAACTACGCACCAGCAGTTGACAATCGATGAGCAATCGGCCTCCGGCGTGACCGCTGATTTGATCCGAGTATGTAGATAACAAGTTTCTCGTTGAATTTGACTGACCCATACCACGTTTGTAGGTATCTGTGGGAATCGAACACATCGACGACATCGTTGCAGATTTTGAACAGGCATTGAAGAGCCTCCCTTGAAAGACAGCATTCCCGCTTCAAATATTAAATATCCGCGTGTGTAAAGAGGTAGATATGTCAGTTTATGGAAGCACGAGAACTGTACGTTGTATTTAGGTGGTTGTCAGCGCCGGCTTTTGGGCTTTTCTTGTGGTGTTCGACTCTAGTGGGTTCAGCAATTGTAATTGAATTGATAGGAGGCGACTGAATGCTGTGTGAATTACTTCCCCTTAATGAAGGCACAGCAACCCATGGTGCGGGTTGTTCTGAGAGGGTACGAGCTGGCTGTCAATTGTTTCGTTCCTGACCAGTCTGTACTCGCTGCGACTATTAGTCCTTTCTTCCCATTTCGTACAACTCATAACCATGCTTTCGCCGTCGGCGGCGATCACCGACCGCCTACAAGTCATGGGGCTACCCAGTGCAACCTAAGTTCAGAATTCCGGGTCATCTGTTACCATTTCGTATGTACGCATGTCATCTGGTCTGGCTTCTACCGGTAGACGATGGAGCATCGGTGCACCTGTCCATCAGCGGAACCATTCATCCTGCCATCCGGTTAAGCGGTACGTGCTTGCGCCGAACTGAAATGGCGAGAACGTCCCAAACCCCCAAATTTAACCCTCGAATTCGGCAGAGGGACTGCTATTGTGCCGTTCTATTCGAATTCTCTGATGCAGGTTCCAAGCTCGATGCATCGGAATGGACCAGTCCGCCTGCCAACGATGTGCTATAAGAACTTGGACCGCATTTTTTCGATCATACTCGACCAAGTTACTCTCAGACGTACTATCCTCTTGCTCACTGATCACCTATGCCCAAACGTGCTCCATACGGGACGTGGTCGTCCCCTATCACCCTTGAGACTGTTGTTTCTAGCGTATGCCCCTCATCCTTCATTCGCATAACTCCTCTTACACTTCTCGCATGGATAGAGTATCGTATTTGACGACGTGCTTGTTGACCCCATTACATCGGTCGTATACCACATCGAAGAGCGACCCGATGAAGGTGGCCGATCTGTAATCGTCAACACAGCCAAGAATCGGGACGTGATCCCCTCCGATTTCAACGCGCGCAATGCCGTGAACGAGTATGGCGGCGCTCCAGCCGTCGTGTATGGAGGCACCGTTTACTTCTCGAATATATCCGACGGCAGAGTATATTCGGTTGAGGACAAGGAAGGTAGTCAGCCCATCCCAGTCTCACCTGGTGTGTCGATGTTTAGAGTGCGTTTCGCGTTTTCCCTGCTTATCCATCGCCAGAGGATCCCAACAAACAATATCGCTATGCCAATTTTGCCGTGCACCCCGTGCAGACCAATTTGATCGCTTCTATCCTCGAGTATCATCCCGACGACAACCCGCAAAATGTTGTAACCACTTTGTGTGTTATCGATACTGCGACTGCGACACGGACAGGCCTTGTGGAAGGCGCGGATTTCTACGCTTCCCCAGTCTTCAACCCGTCTGGTACTAGGATCGCGTGGCAGGAATGGTACCAGCCAGACATGCCCTTCGAGGGAGCCTTGATTTATATCGCAGATGTGTCCATCGAAGATGGCGCCATCGTTCTTTCTAACAGGACGTACGTTGCGGGGGAAAAGCTCAAGGTCTCCGCAACTTACCCAACTTGGATCTCTGACACCACTTTACTTTACACCTCTGACGAGTCCAACGGTTTCCAAAACCCCTTCATTTATTCCACTACCACCGGATCCCCCAGGGCTGCCCTTGCAAATCCGATCGATCGGGACTTCGCTGAGCCTGCCTGGTACTTTGGACTTTATCCTTACGCTCTTCTGGGAGACGGAAGTTACGGAGCATTCACTGCCTTCCAGGACGGTCGCAACATCCTATATGTTCTTAATCTCACGGAACCTTCTGATCCGGTCTTAATACCAGATTTCCCTTTCGTCGTGGCACAACATCTGAAGCAGTCGGGGCGCAACGCCACGTCGTTTGTTTTTACAGCTAGCCTGAACAATCAACCTGGCGGCGTGCTTCTCTGCACGCTCGGGGCTGCGCCTTCCTTTGCCCCGACTTACGAGTACTTGAAAAGGAGCGCGGCACAGCCCGTGTCCGACGACTACATTTCACTTCCCCAACCGTTTACGCTGCCCAAGGGTGGTGATCCTAACGACCCATTATACGCCATCCTGTACCTCCCGAAGAACCCTGACTTCGAAGGATTAGAGGGTGAGAAGCCACCCTGCATCACGCATGTGCACGGAGGTCCGACCTCCATGTCAACGCAAGCCCTAAGTTTGCAAAAGATGTACTTCACCAGTCGTGGGTTTGCCTGGTGAGTGTCTCCAGCTTTCGTCATCCGCGGCCGACATCAATTGATGATGAAACCGTTAGGTTGGATGTAAACTATCGTGGATCGTCGGGATACGGCCGAGCCTATATGTGAGTGGCCCCTTTTTCTCCGTAAGCGGCACATACAACTGAGCATTCCTAGTGAACGTCTCGCAGGTAACTGGGGCATCCTGGACAACCAAGATTGTGAAGATGCTGTCACGATACTTGGTGAAGACCGGAACTTGGTTGACAATAAGCGTGCTGCAGTCCGTGGCGGCTCTGCTGGCGGCTACACCACGCTTTGTTCGGTTACCACAGCCGAAAACAACAGGTATTACAGAGCCGCGACATCTGCTTACGGTGGCATATCAGACCTTGTGCTTTTGGCTCAGGCGACCGAGAAGTTTGAACTGCAGTACATGTACAAGCTCTTGGGTGGTTCTCCAGAGGAAATCCCAGAGGTGTACAAGGCACGCAGCCCATACTACAATGTTGTCGACTCGTCGGGTGTGCCTCGGATAACTATTCCACTCCTGGTAAGTTGCGATTGTGCCTATACTCACATACCCTATGACTGACACACGTGTACACGTCATGCAGATGTTGCAAGGAAAGAATGACCCTGTGGTTCCACCAGACCAGGCCACCAGATTCTTGACCGAAATCGAAGAGAAAGCGCCAAACGAGAAGCTTTCTTATCATTTCTATGACAACGAGGGCCATGGCTGGAAGCAGGCGAGCACGATCAAAGACGCATTGAATCGCGAACATCAGTGGTATGTGGAGAACCTACTGTAACGGATTGCTCGTGTCCGTGTCCGAGAGTGTACGATACCTGAATGTTGCTGGCTACTGAGATGTCTTGATCGACGGATTTGTGTCACTTAGAGGAGGTCCACCACTGAATGCCACATGATAATCCCCCCTTTGTAGAACACAGAGTACATTTCTACGATCTGCTTTCACATCTTGTCAGAATACTGGTCCACTTCGAATAAGTGAGATCTCCTACCTCGTAAACAAAATACAAAACTTTCTTGCGCATCGAAGACGTTTGAGCGAACCCGTACTGCGACTAGTCTACTTTGCTCACAAAGTGACTCAAGTACAGATGGTGTAGAGAGCCGAAGACCCCACGAGCATGAGCTTTAGATAGGCTTGATCTTGAAGTGAAGGCTGATGAGAGAGAATATAAAGCACTGATGAACAGTTAGCGAGGATTAAGTGGAATACCCGGGTGAACTTACCCTGAGATCCTGAACGAGGTAGTAGAACACACGAAGACCTTCGGGGTCTTCGCTGTCCTGGATCTCAACCAACGACCCGATCTTTGCAGTCTAGCAGATTGTGAGACTGGGAACAGAAATCATCGCAAGGATGGGTATTACAAACCTCAAATGCAATATGATCGTTGCCTATCCGAATTTCGAGCTCTTGCTTCCCAACGATGTTCTTTTTTGGCCAATTCGTATCATCTTCCCTGCACGAATGGAAAGTCAAAAAAAAAAAAAAACGGCTTTTCGAAAAGTAGAGAAGGAGTGATATACTTTGTTATCTCGCTGGATTCGACTATCCGTTTGAGCTCCTTGACCACTAAGGGCCCTACCCACACTGCAACGCGATCAGTCACGTGGTAACTGCGAAGAACGTCTCTCACGAACTTTCTTTGCGAATCAGACTGTCGTTTCGGTAGTTAGAGTTGTTCGCATAGCGGAGACGGCCATGTGAGTACTCGAACTCGAGGAACTCGTGGCCGTGTTTGCCGGAATGGCCTGTGCTATATCACAAGGGTCAACTTGGGCTCGCGTGAACCAGAAGATATGATAGCACGTACTAGTACCTGGACATATCATAAGTAAATGGATGCTGTATATGACTCTCATACTGGCTTACCTGAGGTAGAAGGGGTCGCTGTCGTAGGCAGCCATGGTGGTTGTCTTCCAACGTGGTTGGAGGGATTCGCTGACTAACACGCGAAGTAGCTCAAGTACAAACAAAAGTAAATAATCATTCGGACACACCCATTTTCAAGGAAGTCTTATGTAAGTAGGGAGGTTATCAGTACATCTAACTACTACTTTAGTGGGATTCATTGTAGCTTGAGGAACATGCTCTTGGACTGCTGCAAAGCTGCAATCTCCGCCTCCAACACTTTTTGCTGCAGGAAATGTTATTATAAACACGCAACGAGTTCATTCAGAATTCGGAGCTAACCTTATCCTCGTTGGCTTGTTGCACTGTTGTTGGTACGCTGTCTCGATAGTCAGGTTGTGACGTAGCTTTTAACAGCTTATCAAGGTTCAGGTTCACAGCGTGGATCTTCTTTTCCAGCTTGGCGACCTCGGCTTCCAGATCAATGAAGCCCTACATCGTGATTAGCTGACTGGAACAGTCCATACGTTACCGTTAGTCGAACTCACCTGGACAGCCAGGTATATAGCAACAGTTGGGGACAGGGCAGTTGACCCACAGCCAGGTGGCAGCTGCGACAAATCTCCTATAACCGCTACCTTTGAGCACCCCTTAATTAGTGAAGCCATGGTTGGTGCTTGAGACTCGAGAAGCTTAGTTTCTCCAGCATCACTGGCATGAATAAACACTGAACTTGGGTCGGTGACGAATCGAATATATCGAACAACAGAGCTCACATTGGATATCTGACTGTAAATTATATGATGCCGCAAGTGAACGACCGGTGCGGACCACAGCAAGAACAAGTTCAAATTGCCTCTCAGCATCGTCAAAGACGAAGCGAGAATCCTGGAGAATAAAACATGAACACGTGCAGTTTGGGAAGCGCATCACGGCGTACCTGCGTTGGGTATCTGGAGACCATTATAGATGGATCATCATTTATTCTACGCGGGAGGCGCTGCCAGAGTTCCTCGGTGACAAAAGGCATAAATGGGTGTAGAAGTCTGAGTCCGTAATCAAGGCATGTGTAGAGCGTTTGCTGCGCAGAGGTGCGAGTTTCCAAAGCAACAGCGGGATCAGTCATCGGCTTCATAGCTTCCTGTTGGCGGAATCAGCGAGTACATCCAGAAGTAGGACTCCGATAGACATACGATGAACACGTCACAAAGTTCATAGAGCCAGAAATTATGAACCGCTGTCGTAGCCGCCATGAAATTTCTTTGCTCCAGGTGACTGTTGACGTTGGTAGATGCAATGTTGAGCTTGTGGAGGATCCATCTTTCTACAAGGCTCTCATTCCCAGTGGGCTGTGATGCGGCATTAGAATAACAAAGACAACACAGGACGCGCACTCGCATTCGGCAAAGCATTCGGGACGAATGTGGAGTCAAGCTTGAGCATAGCAAACTTCGTCGCATTGAATATTTTGTTGCAGAACTTTCGGTATCCCTCCACACGAAGGATATCCAGATTGATATCCCGTCCTGCCAGACATGCTCAGTGCTGCTGCGCAAGGGACCGAGAACTTGCTCACCTCCTCCTGAATATGCGCAAAGAGCGAAACGCAGACCGTCAGTGCCACACTCCGGGATGCCTCTTGGGAAGTCTTTCTTCTGCCCAGCGATTGCCTTGGCGATTTCTTTCTCATCCAAGTTACCCTCATAAAGTTTCTGATGAAGATCTACGAGGGGCAGCCCGTGGATAACATCCAATGGATCGACGACATTGCCTAACGTTTTGCTCATCTTCCGACCGTGGGCGTCACGTACCATGGCGTGACATAGAACTTCCGAAAACGGGACCTTGCCGGTTAGGTATATTCCAAGTAGAACCATGCGAGCCACCCAAAAGAAGAGAATGTCCCATCCTGTCTCAAGCATGCTTGCAGGATAGTAATGAGACAGATCGTGCGTCTGCATACATCAATTACTGAAGTTCAAGAGGACGGAGACAACATACCTGTTCTGGCCATCCCATGATCGAGAAGGGCCAGAGACCAGACGAAAACCACGTGTCGAGGACGTCCTCGTCCCGCTCCAGAGTAAAATTGGCACCGTTTGCTAGAGTTTTTGCGCGCTCAGTCGCCTCTTCAAGTGTTCGTCCGACGACCCAATTTTTGCCATCGTTAACCTGCATCCAGTCAGACGATACCATCACGGTGCACGAAGAACACTGACATCGGCATCAACACCCTCGACACGAACAAAGTATGCGGGACATCTGTGGCCCCACCAAAGTTGACGCGAGATACACCAGTCCTGGATGTTCTCTAACCACCGGTACCAGTCCGCCTCGGACTGTTTAGGACTTATCACGAGTTCCCCGTTACGAGTACGCTAACAAATCACGTCATTGCCATATTTCACTAGAGCAAGTCGTAATACCTTGATCGCTTCCTCTGCAAGCGGTTTACAGTTTACCCACCACTGTGGTTTTAAAATGGGCTCGATGACGTCCCCAGATTTGCTGCTGGTTGTTCAGGCAATCACAGTGTGACGATATACAGCACCGCGCACCTGCAGATGGGGATTTGCATTGGATTGTCTTTTGTCTCAACGTAAAGACCGGCTTCTCCCAGCGCTTTGACAACCTCTCTCCTCGCATGGAACCTCTTCATACCCTGACAGACCATCAATACCATTGCAAAAGCAGAACCAAGATGCTAACCTGGAATTTCTTGCCCGCGTTGGCATTTAAGGTCCCATCATCATTGAGAATATTGATGAATTCTAATTTGTGGCGCACACCGACTTCGTAGTCGTTGGGGTCATGAGCAGGTGTTATCTTTACGGCACCGGTACCAAATGCCATGTCTACCGCGATAGCATCGGTAACAATGGGTAAGAGGCGGTCGACGAAAGGATGTTTGGCGAATTTTCCGTGGAGATGCTATGCGAATGTTAACAGAGGGACGAGACTCTTACGGTCGCTTACCTTGTACCGGGGGTCGTCGGGATGCACCGCAATTGCGGAATCTCCTAGCATCGTTTCAGGTCGTGTAGTAGCGATGACGATGTTCTCGTCTGCAAAAAATTCCAGTTATTTGGGATAAGGTTGCTGAGACAAGACACATACCCGAGTCGTGTATGGGATACGCGAAAGAGGTGATCACGCCGAACTCGAATTTCTCCTTGGGGTCATACCCAGGTACGTTCAAGAGTGTTCTTCCCTCCAGTTGTTTTTGCTCTACCTGCATCGATAGTTAAAACTATGTTTACCTTGCAAGCGTTGGTAATACCTCTAGGTTGGAAAGTGTGGTATTCAAGACGACACACCAGTTGACAAGGCGATTGGCACGGTAAAGGATTCCCCCTTCGTGCAGTCGACAAAATGTTTCGATGACAGCTTTGGAGAGTGACTGCGACGCGTCAGTAGGGGGTTCGCATCGCAAGATTCAGATACTGACTGGATCCATGGTAAATGCGACACGATTCCAGTCATAACTTCCTCCAAGCCTGCGTAGCTGATTGGTGATACGAGCTTGATAGCTTGCACCACGGTCAGCCAGAGTCTCCCGCATACAGATTGACCTACTCGTTCTTCCAGTCCAGAACCTTCGTGAGGAAAGTCTCCCTGCCCAGATCGTGTCGCGTCTTGCCCTCTAACTTGTATAGCCTCCGCTCAACGACTGATTGGGTGGAGATACCAGCATGATCAAATCCGGGGACGAAAAGAGTTGTCTTGCCTAGCATACGATTCCTTCAAACGCGGGAAGTGAGTCCGGCTGAGAAGTCGGAAGAAACTGCCGGTACTTGCCAGCGCACTAGACAATCTTGGATGGCAACGGTGAGAGCGTGGCCAATATGCAAGCTCCCTGTTACGTTTGGAGGAGGGGCGGGAATGACAAAACGACCTTCGGGTTTGGCACTCCCATCAGACTGAGTCTGGGGTTTGAAGAATCCTTGCGCCTCCCACCAATCGTACCAGGCAGCTTCGACGGCGTGTGGGTTATAGCTTGCGGCCATGGGCTGAGACATGTCTAGAAATGGGGGATTCCCCATAAAAGACAAGTGCAAAACAGTGTGCATGCGACATACCCTTTTTCTCTCCCTTGGGAGTGATATTCTCGAAAGCAGGCTCCTCTGCCTTCTGTGCTTTCTCCTTGTCCGCCTTCGCTTTCTTGTCTGAAGCGGGGGCAGCCTGTTTGAGCTGCTTCGCGGCTAGTTTGGCTTCCTTCTCCAGCCTCTTTGCCTCTTTTTTAGCTGTGGACGCGGTCGTCAAACGTCTTTCCAATTAGGAGGCAGCAGTGGGTTTCGATACCTGCATGTTTCGACGTGACACCATCTGCTGGTGGTGCTCCTTCCCCTGCGGTGTGCATTCCAGAGAGATGAAATAGCAGACGATGGTGTCGATGGGGCAGTCTTAGATATCGATAAACCGAGATGAGCATTGGCTGTCGGAAGTCGGAAGGCAATATCTCGAGTCAGTGCTTAGATAAGCATATAACCGGTGTTTCGAGTGTTTCCGTCTACTCTCCGCTCCGAATCCGACTAATAAGCCTTTGCAAATGACAGACACTGCTAATATTCTCTCGCGCCTTATCGACGACGCCAGCCACAATATAAGCAGTCGTCGTCTCTGAGACTATTAACCCACAGCTGACCATGGCCACCTCTGCACCCCCAGAAATCATCGTCCCCGCTAAGCCCTCCCCCCCAGAGGTCCTCGTTCGTCTCTTCCCCGGGCTCAAACCACCCCCGTCTGCGCTGGCCCCTGCTCGCATCCCGAACAACGGACCCGATGCGCAGGCTGCGTTGCTCAACGCACTCAGAGACAACCACGAACGCAGCCACGTATTCTTCAATCAATTCAGTTTCCACAAGTACGTATCTTCTTCTCATACGCCTGCTTCGATCTGACTGCCCTCAGTCACTCCGCCCATCACTTGCTTGCCGTCTATGCTCTTGGGGCACCAGGTCCTGTGATCACCGCTGCCTATCAGGATACCCATCTAGACCACCAGCGGATTGCATTCGTCGCACCCCACAGCGTGGTGATCACCGACGAGAATTTCACAGATCATCTTGGAAACGATCAGTGCGTCCTTCCCATTTGATTCCCCTTGATCACCACCCATTGCCCGTCCAGGAACTACAATGCGTATCTCGATTACTTCCACCGTGTCGTCCTCCAGCCCGGCGCGACCATCTCCGATCTCATAGAGAAATATATCTTCTCCGAACACTACAACATCAGGACACCAATGGAAGGAACTCAACAACCCGAAATGCTCAACAGGTTCTTGGAGATTCTTTTACACCCCATCATCCACGTCGGATACGGTGCCGAGTTTGGCCTTCCGGGTATGATCGCAGAAGGTACAGAATTGCATCACTCCACAATCACATCCGCTGACTCGCTTTTCCTAGGTCTAGCCTGGACTGCCGTCCATCCGGCGGGAGCAACGACGCTCATCTCACGCCTTTTGTTTACTCCCGAACGCACCACCCCACTGACGGAGTTGGAGAAACAGGGTGGGTACTACTGAAATCGGTTACCTTCGTCTCACTAACACCGATCTCAGAGCCTGAATGGGTACCCAAATCTGGCGTACGCCTTAGAGCGTTGAATATATTGTCACTCATGCTTCGGGACCCGCGCTTCTTCGGTTCAAGAGTTCTGGACAAACACGAGTTTGCTGTCATGCTCGAGTCACACGGTGAAATCTTCAACAAATATGCAGAGATGTGGGATTGCAACATCGAGAGTCAGGAAGACTTTGAAAAGTATCTGGAGGAAATCATCTTCGCCGACATGCTCATGTACGGCGTCGGAAGCTGGGACGGCGATAATGTCGAGTATCGTGCCGACTTCTTCACGTGTGTATATCTTGCGATATGACCAGATCTAGCCGTTTCTGATAAGCTGATTGTCTCTAGTGGCCATATCGTCACATCTGCCCTCTTTTTACCATCCCTCTGTGCCCATATATCTCGTCGCTCTCAGACATTACTACTTCGCGCCCACTTCTTGACAAGTATTACGTGGTGGGTGGTCCGTGGGCGTCCCCCCTTCCCATTGAAAGAATTTACCTCCACTCCGCTCCCACCGTTCCCGAATTCTCCGTCTGCGAAGTATCCAACGACCCTCCCTGGTCCCCAGCCCACCCCTGCACCTGACGCTCTTCCGTCCCCCAACTCTCCATATGCGGTGGTCCCAAATCCGTGGTACCCCATCCTCGCAAACGCAATCGTCCATCCGAACGAGCATTTGTGCAAATTCCAGCGCGCACTAGCGCACTTTGGGTCGCTGTATGGTCACCGCCAGGCTGGCTTTGCGATGGAATCACTGTCTAAAGATGGGGTGGAGGTCGACCCTAACTACGCCTACCTGGACGGGTCTGTGTTCTTGCGGATTGCGTGGCTCACGAGCGCAGCGTTGGGTTGGGTAGTCCTGGGCGAAAGGAACACCGGGGTCTGGAACTATCAGGAGTTTGAGCAGAAGGCAATTGACGACTTGGAGATGTTGAAGGCACAAGGGAAGGCGTAGCGGCTTGTTACTGAAATGGATACCGTGCCTAACTACCCCCGCTCTGCTTAGAGATGAAACGTAGCTGACTTATAATACAGATCATTTGGCTTGCTCAGCTGACGTCACTGATTTCAATGGCGGAAGTACTTAAAAGTGATTGCAGACCAGACTCAGGAGCTCTACAGCAATCTTTCTGCCCCCGCGCACGTTGATAACCATGACTGATATTCCCCCCGACCTTGATCCAGTTAATTATCCGTTTCATCGTGAGCCTGAGATCCCCGTCGTCGTACCGCCCTCTGCAGCACATGGCATCGGTCCCTACTCACCAGAGGCGGCTGCCACGATCAAAGTTCCCTCCAAGCCACCCTATATCGAACAGCTTTTCTATGTTCCCAAACCTCCTCCATCTGCTATAAGTCCTCAAAGATTGCCAGGGATCGATCCCGAATCGACGGCTACTCTCATCCGAACATTGTCCCACAATCACGTTACCTGGCATATCTTTTTCAATTACAAACACTTCCACAAGTACGCCGTAGTACTACGCGCCTTTTGATTTCTGTGTTAGATTGACCGGCTTCGTACTAGCCATGCCCCCCATCACCTGCTGGCTATCTGGTCGTTAGGTGCTAGCGGTCCAGTCGTCGAAGCCGCGTACGCAACGCACTGTGTATACCAGCGCCCAGCACTCGAATCGCCTGGACATATCACTAGTGATAACCTCCACAAGCATCTCAACGATGAACGGTACGCTGTTCTCCTTAACCATGCATGTACCAGCCTGGCATTTTTAACCGCGCAATTGTGTCACAGTTATTACTCGGCTTATCTCAGGTTTTTCACAGCCGAGGTCCTCAAGCGCGGCCTCTCTGAGTGTCTGGAAGAATATGTATTCTCTCCCGCCGCCAATTTCACTCGTGATGGCGAGGAACAACCCTCCATGTTGTCCCGATTCGCTATGGGCGTCTTGCACCCCTTTATACATACTGGGTATGGTGCAGAGTTCGGTCTGATCGGGGTCAGCGCCGAAGGTATACTAGATCCCCTTTTGTTGCGACGGATCATAGCTGATTCATCGTGAGAACAGGCTTGGCCATGACCGCCGTACACGCTTCCAACACAGGCTTGATCGATAGGACTTGGTTCCCGGACGTTGTCTCTGAACCTGATGTCAAGGGTAGCACGCGAAGCGCTTTGACGATTCTGTCTCTCATTGCCTGTGATCCTCGTTTCTCCAACGTTAAAGAAATCGATTCTGGCAACGTCCTCAACGAAGGCGTTAAGAGATTCGGAGCGGCCATCCATGAATACGTTAAAATGTGGAAGTTCGATATATCTTCTGAAGTTGGCTTGGCCGATGCAGTCGAGGAGCTCTCTTGGGTGAACAGTGTAATCTACGGTGTCGGTGGCTACGTCTCGGACCAACGCTTCAAAGCGGACTTCTTCCTTATGCATCTTCTGACCTCGTCACTCTTTCTCCCTTCTTTACTTGCTCATACCTCCAAGTATTCGTCTCGTCGACTCCTGCTCCTCACATATTTCACCACGTCTCTCTTATACTATGTCGCTAGCGGCCGTCCGAGGCCGGATATCCGAGCGTTCTACGAAGGAACGGAACATCTCCTACACAAAGTCCCTGGAACGCATGAGTCTCCCGCTCCAGGCACCCTACCGAACCCTTCATCGGACCTAGCGCGGACGCCTAACACGTGGCTTCCTCTCATTCAAAACGCCGTCGTTCACCCCAACGAACATCTGTGCAAGGCGCAACGCGCTTTGGCACATTATTCTGCTCTATATGGTACACGCCCGAAAGGGTGGGCCGTCGAACTTTCCAGGCCAGAAGGTCGGAGCTTGACTGCTGCACAGCTGGCAAGAGAAGACGAGGCGGAGGAGAAGGTGGGATTGAAAGAGTTGGATGGGACTGTGTTCCTGCGTATTGCGATGCTAACGCAGAATAGGCTGGGATGGATGCGTGAGGGTGAGCCCGAAAATCGCTGGGACTTCGATGGGTTCTATGCTGCAGACGACGCGTGAAGAAAGTGGTAAGTCGGAACAACTTGTCTGTTTTACTGGGGGATTCCAAAAGAGGTGACTTGCGTGTGTACTTTTACGTGTTCGTGCAGACATGTGTATGTGTTAAAATTGTACTATGTACGACCAAAGAGACTGATGTGAATCGCTTTGTTTTACCGGTTTCATGGAAACGATGTGAAAGAAACACGAGGGACACCAACGCAATGCAAAAGGTCAGATAAGATGTATGGATTATGACAGTAATGTTACAATTGATTATACATACTGTACCGATGCAGCGACCCTCTCATCGTATTCTTCGTTTGGTTATGATGTGCAATAGCCAGCCGCGGCAGCAAGTGCCTCCCTCACTACAGTCATGCTGGGGCGGAGCGCTGGTATAGGATCCCAACACTGATTCAGGATCTCCCAAAACTTCTCTTCCTGTTTCTCGGTGAACACGGCCTTGTAGGTTGTCGGTGCACCCCTGGACGGTTTAACGCCTCGCATTATGTCAACGGTCACAGCCGGATCATTCCATCGGTGAGCATAGGGCGGTTTCCCAGTCGCCACCTGAAACATACGGGTGTTGACTGTGTACACCTCTTTCTATTGAAAGGGAAAAAAAGACGTACCTCCAGACATACGCACCCGAAGGAGTAGACGTCACTTTCAGTTGTGATCTGCGGCACCTCGTCGTCGACGAGCGCGATAAAAAGCTCGGGTGCCATCCAACGCGTCGAACCACGGTGCCCAGACGCCCTTAACCTCGTAGTTCGTAAACCAGACTCCGTAAGCGACAGCTCCTCGATGACCGTGGAGAGTCCAAAATCCGTAATGAGGGCAGTGCCAGCGTCACTAATGAGGATGTTTGACTAAAGCGAGTTCAATACGCCCTGACCATAGATACGTGAAATGGAACAGTTGCGTACCCCCCTGAGGTCGCCGTGCACGACGACGGGCCTCATATTGTGCAAGTAGCTTACCCCTGAGGCAATTTGTAACAACTTGTTTGTTTCGTTGGAAATGGAAAGTGTCCGCTAGATACCAGAGTTCACGTACCAACGCCAGTCTATCAGGTTGCACGTCCTCTCTCTCCAGGTAATGCATGATGGTGCCGTTTTTGCACCACGGCGACACCATCGCCATCGAGTTTACAGACTGAATAACGCCATACAGAGGGGCGATGTTAGGGTGCTGCAAACGATGCCATGCGATCACTTCAGCTTTCAGCCGCTAAGGAACCGTAAGAAATACGCAGTTAATATGGCGGCAGTGAGAAGTTACCCTGAGGACTTTCTCTCGTACGTCCTGAGCAACGTCGCAGCATTGGCGGAGGAACTTCAGGGCAACCTGTCAAACCAAAGTATTCATCAGCGACATCACCACCAGATTGAACAATTCCATAAGAGTACGCACTGCCTTAGATACGCCTGCTGAATTCGTCCACACGCCTTTCCACACATCTGCAAAGCCGCCATGGAAGACGGGATACTGGCCGACTTTGGTCACCTCATCGGTCAAGTCGACTAACAATACGCTGCCCTTAATGAATAAGGTCTTGGTGACTGTTTCGAGGGTCGCTTTCTGCCGTGCACGTTGTTTAAGACGGGAATAATCGAGATGTTCTGGTACCCAACGGAATACGTCGTAGCTGGATATGGCTTGCACAACGGAGGTAAGGGAGGAGAAGTACAGGTGAGACGGATTGCTTTGGAGGAGTGAAGCATTACGCATGTGAACATCGGAGGGCGATTCAAGGCCGACATCGATCCATGTCGCGCCCTCGTCGCCGCTATTCAAGATGGGCGAACCAGGGGCACCTTCAGCACCTTGTATGTCCAATATATACAAACAAACGGTAGGCATCACCGGAAACAACAGGTGTGAAGATAACCTGAGACCAGTGAATGAATTCGTCTGCAAATGGAGAAAGGCAAGACGCCTACGGGTCCCTGCCAAAATCTTCGTCGAGGGTGGCAAAGCAAGTATCAGGCAGTACATATTGACACCCTTCTGCCGCGACCCCGATGCATATATCTGCTTGACAAAGGTTCGAACAATTCAAGTCTTGGAAGCGAGAAAGTCTGCGCGTGTCAAGTAGTTCGTGGTGTAGAAAGGCGTGATAATTGCTGAGGAGGGTACGCCTACGGACCCGATGCCAAGAGTGGCGAGCGTTCACAACAGCACCATTTTCAGCCACGACGCGTCGAGTCAGAGTGTTTATCGTCGATTCGTATGCCTTACTGTTGCGATAGCGCAAGAAGACAAAATACCGGAGGAGCCGATCGCGAGCTCGTCTTGAGAGGGGTAATTCTTTCCTTCCAAGTGCTGACGGAGTGTTCCGTGGTGAACGAAGTTTCAATATAAGGTCTGCAAGGATCCGTTCTACCTCATTCTCCAGCCGCATAAACGCTTGCTCTGCTGCGCACACGGCAGACCGACAACCTTCATCTAATACGTCAGTAAGGAAGTCCTGAAAGGCCGTGCAAGTTTGTTCTGGAACCCGACGCGTTTCGGATAGAATGTTATTGAAGACGTCATAGATATGCACGCGATGGTCATCGAGAGTGTGCTTGGACGGGTCCGGATCTCTGAGATGACATTGAGAGAGATTCAAAATCAGACGCGGTGATACCCAAGACAGGGGTTTTAAAGCCATACGCATCTGACAACCAGAACTTCCAGAAGAACTGGGGGATGTATGGACGAATATCGAAAGCGGGTTCGATCTTGCAAAAGGTAAGTCTAAGATCGCGGAATCAATGCTGAGATCGGTGAACGTACCATGGCAATGCTGAATGGCCTGTTAGGCCCCGGCGAATTCGCGACGACGAGGTGGAGAACAACGAGGGTAGGAAGGGCGCTACTATCACCACCGCCGAGTCTGACGTAGGCAATGGCGGAGGGAAGTATACCAGTACGCCGAACGCCAGCGTATTCGCTTATCACTCAGGAACTTGTGGGGCCTTGACATCGCCCCCACTGATGGAGCGGGCATCCCTAGGCGAGGAGGCTAGCCGGGTTTGCTCCACTCACTCCAAAGAGCTGAAGGGATATAGAATCCTCCACTCGGGTATACTGATCTTCGCAAGAGTAATGTAATGTACAAGCCAGTGGCGAGGAAGAGTGCATGTCAATACAAGCAACCATAATAATACGAAGGATATCGTGATGGTGCCCAAAGAATATAAGTTATCTGGCTAGAATACTATAACCGCCGCTATGTACAATTCGTCGGCGAGAGGAGTGCATGGAAAGTGCACAAAAGCGTCCGTATCCGTAAAAATCACTCTCGGTATTGCGGAGGGGAACTAGCGCCGGAAGCACCACGCTCGGTTTGCCCGAAACTGTGTTGTGGTGAGGCGAAAGCGTAGCTAGCGTCCGACGACTTCCCTCGAGGTGGAGGGGATCTAATAGGTGGGATGGCCGTAGCCTCAGAAGTTTCTTCCGTTTCAAACGGATTCTCGAGCGGACCGACAGGTTCAAGCTCCTGGAGAGTGTGCAACGGATAGCTCTGGAGTTCTGTAGGGCTAGTTCGGAGCTCCCACCCTACACTGTCTGTACTCTGTTGGCGCTCCCTTCCAGTGGGGGTTACGCTTTCACCACGGAGCGCCGTGAGGCTGGGGTCTAGTGCTTCGTTGGCTCGACGAGGCTGGGGAGCATAAACTTGGGGTTTGGCAGCCGCGTATCCCACAGCACGACCCTGCTTGTCCCACTGCTGGTAAGGAGGGTCGTACGGGGCATCCGATGGCGCAAGCGAGACATCCGAGCGGGCGGGGTTGAATACAGCATCATCGAACGTCCCGGCAGCGTCAACGTTTTGGTAGAAACCACTGCTCCCTTGTAACCCGGCTTGGCTATGGTGGGGGAAGGTCACGGGGGGTTATAATGATGCGGTGGCAGACACCTACCGGGCCTTTCGACGCGCATAGATCACATCAGGTTTCACCCTGTTCACCTCCTTCTGGATATACCACATCGCTACCACTGTCACTATGGTGGTAATGCCAGCCACGACATAACTCAATATCGTGTCACGGGTATTGGCTGTACCTGTTGACCTAGACGTCAGCGAACGCACCCACGGGGTATAACTACCGTTACCGTTTGCGTCCTCCTCCAGAAGCGTTCCAATATACACTGTTACGAATTGCTTTGGCATGGAGAGGATGGCAGCGGCGATGAAAACGAATATGTTCATGCCGCACACAGCGAAGATGGCAGTCGTAACTAATTCAAGAATCACATCACTGGAGAGGGACGTCCACACAGCGGAAGGCTTACAATGACCCGGAACAGCACTGTATCTTACAATAAGAGCGATCTTGAATCCACCTTCTCGAACTAGCTTCGAGAGGCACGCATACTGAATGACGCTCTTCTCCTTCTTGTCGGCGTATGATTTCAAAAAGTATTTGAAGGCGCTGCAAGTGGTCAATACGGCGCAGAGATACGGTACGAAACCAAGCTCACTAGAAGTTACCGATTTCGCCGAGTAAGGTTCCTGCCGCGGTGATTGCAAATCCAACCCCGACTCCCCAAACAAGTCCTACCACGATAGCCAATATCTCGTGTCCGAACAGCTGTATCCCGAGTCAGAGTTGTTGTTGGGCAGGCAGGCAGAAATAAATGTCGAACCGGAGGGAAGGATATGACGAAAAATATGGCAATAGGGATCAACCAGCCACCGGGCAAGCTATGAAATGGGGGTGGTGAGATGTGTTCTGACTCTCGACTGAGTGTCGCTACGCCTACACTCACTTATGCATCCAGTTGGCGGCGGGTTGTATTGCACGCACAATTTGCTTGTCGTAGATGAAAATGAGAAGAGCGAAGATGGCGACGATGACTGCGACTACATAGTAAACTGGGTGCCATAGAAATCAGCAACCACTGAGCTGTACGATAGCCGGTAAATGAACAGACTGAAGTATTGTTTCGAAAAGATTTTCTCCTTGGTCAAGACCTTCCTGATATCAAACATTCTGGTTTGATTGAGTGCCTCGATCTCGCTTGGAGACGGGCTCGGTGTCCTTGATGTGTATCTGGCATCCTGGCCAGACTGTGCAGCGTAAGGCTGGTATGATGGGTCGTGTCCATAGGGCGACATGTGGAAAGAAACGGGGTGACGGTTGAGCTGATCGTGAGGGTAAAAAAGTCAAGGAATGTGGGTGTTGTTCTGTCCGGGAATTTGTAGCCGCCGACAATTGAATTCCAGGGCTTCTAATTTGCTGGCGTGCGTCTGTGGTCGCAGCAAGCAGTGAGAGGTTGTTCAACGAGGCAGTCCGCCACCGCTTGTCAGTATGTCACCGCACGTCGAGCTGGCAACCCCAATCGAGCTCGTCATTAGTCCCCCCGGTTTTTACAGTGCACTGCCCACTTCCACGCTGCAGCGAAATATGACACTGATTTTTGTGTATTTTACTGTGCTACGGGACCGACTACGGCCGATGGGGCAATGCCAAGTAGGGCTCGGGCCCAACCCTTCCCCGATATGCTTTATTACCCGGCGTTGGAGTGAAACTTCAAAGGACAAAGACGACGTCCATATATTTTGTATACCGACTAAAAGCTAGGTGAAACAGCAGTGTCATCCGTCAGCACGACGGGTAGTAAAGCGGGCATGCAGTATCGTGACATTCACTTTGGCAGTTGGGCCCCCAGTGATATCCAAACCAAGAGTGTAACCGAATTCTCTACTCTCTGGCACCCCGACCGGCATCTGCGAACTGTGGCCTGAACTCACTGGGCGCACCCCCATCCTTCCTCCGGTAGTCTTCCCTATCACCACGAGGGGCGCGGTATGCACCACCTTCGCCACCTTGGCGCACAACAGCAGGACGGGGGGGACGAGCGGCCCGCTTATGGGTAGCGGGAACGATTTCATCGGGGAGATGTAACCTGCAGGAAAGGTTCAGTTTTTTTGGGGCGACTCCCTTCGGATGAGCTGTAAGGGACGCACCATGCACGGAGATAGTCGACACCTTCTGGAGTGAGGACGTAGTAGTAGTATTGCCACGAGAACTGAGTCTTGACCAACCCCTTGGAGGTCAAGCTTTGCATTGCCTTGATTACCTCGAGGTTGGGGACCTCAAGTTCTTCGTGCTTGGGCGCATTGTAATCCTTCTTGGCGACAAGGACACCCTCTGTACCACACATATCAGACGGGGAATTGGGGGTGGTCGCCGCACCAGGTACACACCCTTGAAGAGGTTTTCGTAGATAACGCGCCTGTTCTTCTTAGAAATGATCATGCTGGGCGGGTTGGAATTGCGTTACTTTTGTTGAAAGGTGCTTTAGTAGGTGTCAGCATCATCCAGTGAGACCAGCCATCCAGCGCCTGCGACGTCTCCACACACCCGCGAACGCATCGAGACCTGCATATACGACTGAAAGGCTGACTTACAGCACAACGATGGCCTTGATAGTTTGAATGCTTGACGTCGTGCCAGACAGCGAGCTCGAGGGTACCCGTAATGGAATGCGTTCGGCGGATGCACATCGGCAAACTCCGGAGCCAACGGCATCAGCCGGTGGGGGAACGTGGCTGTGCTGTCTACTCCGAAAGCACCGACTTGCATTGCACGAGACGTATCGGACAAGTCAATATGCAACCAGAGACACTGGGACCCTGTGACAACGTCGATTTGGCGATATCACAAGCTACATTTGACGCCGTATTCCAGAAATTGACCGAGTTGGGGGCTATCTCGCTCCATCAATACCTACAGGGGGATACCAACGCTGACTCCATTGGAATACCATCTACAACTAATCTACCTTCATATCCATCTGCTTTAACCCCTTCCCTGCCTACGCAACCCTCGCAATCCTCAGAATATCCGCATCACGACGCCGTTTCACGTCTAAATGCCACATGCCAGCGTGTCCTCGGTAACACGGATCCTCTCATATACGAGTTTGTGGAAGAAAATGGACCTAAAAGTACGCTCGAGTAGCGCTGAATGTCCATCTGGAACTCACGATAATCAGGAAAACAATGCATACTGACGATCGTCCGTCATGACGGAACGCAACGTTCCTATACTACTCAACCGATATTTTCGAAGAAGGCCGAAGCAAAGGCAGAGGTCTCCAGGATCGCAATTGATATGGGTGCCCTCGAGTTCCTCTTGTACGGAGAAAGCAAGGAGAAAAATGGAAAAAGAAATTCACCCTCGTCTTCTGCTGGCGACGGGCTATCTGCTGGCTTATCAGCTCAAATGCAACCAGCTGAAGAGTCTTCCATCGACGTAATCAAGAACTGCTGCATCCAGTGGCGAGCTGAAACAGTCGCGCCACGTTGGATAGCTCTAACCGAGTCAAAGCTTGGACTCAGTGAGTGTCCGTTTTCGCGTTCTCGACGCTTCGTTCATAAAACCGTGGTGAAGAACACGGTTGTGCTCTCCAAATCAAACTTTCTCCCCACGTTGACCGCGTGTACATGTCCGAACCAACTTTTGACACCTACGGCGAAGCCAAGGACGCATGTGCTAAAACTGCTATATCGGAAGGCGTGCTGCACTTCATCAAACACGGCGATGGCCTGGTCCAACCGCTCTCTTCCAGACAGTCTCCAAGTCCACTTTTAGATGAGAAAAACAAATATCCGGAACACCGCAAACTGCCACTGACTCTTCAGAATTTCTTCGACTCTCTTCCAAGACCACTTCCCGAGGCACTGGACACGAGCGACGCATACCAGATCAACGCGCCCGCCTGGCTTAGCTCCCTGATCCAAAATTCAAAGGGCGGAAAACTCGCCATGACCTTCAATTTCATCTCCGGTACTACACCTGGACGTGAGTATGTTCGATCGTGTACATGTTCGCATTATGTTCATTCTCATCCTCTTATAGTGCACGGCTGTCTCTTGAGGATCGATCGCCCGGGCTCCTACAAAGCTTTTCTTGTTGACGCAGAGTTTGCTAAACGCGCCGATGCGAAAGCAGCCGTGTGTCTACAGGCTATGTCTCGTGGGATTGGCGAATATATTCGATCCATAATCTCGTCTGTCGAATCAAAGCTGACGCCGCAGATGCGCTCGTTCTCACACAATTACATTTACCCGACCTTACAGTCGGAACTCAGCAAGATCGATTTTGGCTTGTATCCACATTTTGAATTTGACAAGGAGCGAGATGGTAAGTAGCATGCGTCGTTTATCCACATTATTATGGTTATATAAACTTTCTCTTCCCTTTTAGCTGTTGGAGCCACTTTGTTCGTCAAGTTGTCTACTTCAGCCACTCCTGAGCAGTCACGAAAGTACGTGGCACAATGCGAATATCGTAACAAGAGCGATGCAAAGGCAGCTGCGATTGCGCTGGCGGCGGAGCAGGGCGTCATCGAATTTGTTCGTTTTCGAGGACGCCCTCCTCCGCCTGGCTACTGCAGTCCCTATAGATTGCAAAACTACGATGGGGAATCGTCAAGGAAACGATCTGAACCGGACAGTCGAGAAGACGGGCAGACGAGGCCGTCAAAGAAACAGAAGAGAAATGTGCCTCGAGGTGGTGACAAGGATCCGTCATCCCTTGGAGGCTTCTGTGGGCATGAAGGTACACCAAGTCAAGAGCGTCAGGACGGTGGTAGCAGTCATAGCCAGCACTACGACGTTACTAGACTTAAGGGAGCCAGCGGAGCGCAGGAGTTCAGGGCAGACCGGCAAATCGCCACGGAGTCCGGAAACGTATACGACCTGGGCATTGATCATCCTCAGTCGTTCGAGTTTCCCTTCTACGGAGTTACCAGCAGTTGTGACTACGGCCAGCTTTCGTTCACCGGTCCCTTACCTCTAGCTACACCTGCCGACCCCTGTTCTTACGTCTTAGGAGGTACAAATGGCCTACCGGGTACTGGAGCCCTTCCTTACATACAACCTCCAGTGACGCATTCCCTTTCACCACTCTTTCCTATCACTACCCCACATTCTATCCCCCTAGGATGTTCCAACACACCTACACCCCTCTTTGTGGACACGACAGCGATACCATTAACTTTTGCTCGCTCCACAGATTCCACTCTGGAACCTGGGGAAGTTCGATCGCCCGCATCCTCACGATATAGTCAAGATCCCCGTAGTCGCACACAGCCAAGCAAACAAGGTCGGTGCATTGTTCATGCATATGATATCTAGTTAAAGAATCTTCTTTCTAGTTCGTAAATCGGGTGGAACAACGAGTATAAAGACCGTAGATCCACGCAAGAAGGCTGTACCGAAGCCTGCCCCGACACCTGATGACGCCCCGACTGTGCCATCTGAACCGAAAAGAGAGCCCGAGCGCACCGAAATTTCACTGGCTTCCACGGGTACCCCGACAGTGTCGGAGGGGCAGGTGAATGGCATTAGCAACGGGACGAACACGTCACACGTTGCAGCGCTCATAGGTTCGTTTTCCTGAGGACTTTTACGACATACTTAAACTTCGAAATGCTTCCACTCTTCGTACAGAATATTGTGCTCGCAGCGGGGTCGGTGCACCCTCGTTCCACGAGGAGCAGGGGGAGAACAACATGTTCAAGGTGTGGATTGTTGTGGGGAAAGAACGGTTTGAGCTTCGGAGGACATACCATACAGCTGAGGGAGGGCGACAGCGTGTTGCGAAGCAGGTCCTGGCGCGGCTACGATCGAAGGAGAGTGATGGTAGTAGAGCGGAAAGATTGTGAGGCTGCCCACGGATGGCAACTGCTGCAGAAGTCATAGGAGAGTCGAACCACGACTAGTGTACAGTAAGATGTTGTAAGAGGACCGTCATAATGTGTCCGATGCACATGGTGTTAATGTATCTCGACACGATCTCATCATTCAAGGTGTAGGACTCTTGCTAGCATTGCTCCCGATACCCGCTTACATGTGTTCGCCCATGTGGCACACCAGTTACATGGACGCTGGGAATGAGTGAGGCTCACATAGCAACTTCGTTACACCTCGGGATCTATTCACCATCGCCTTGCTGAGAAGTTGTCATGACCTCTGGCATCAAGGAAATGTACGATGAGCAAGGCTATGTGATTGTGCCAGGCCTGGTAACCCCTGAGCACTTTACATCACTCAGGAAGGCATGCGAGCGTGTCATAACCAAAACGCGCTCAGGAGTATGGCCACATCGACGCACAGTGGGACGACAGTTCCCACCGTATGGCAACGACAATCCGGACTCCTGGGGTGTGCAGCACGTCATGCATCCTGACCTCGGTGAACCTATCTTTGCGGAGTGGTACACCTCGGAGGGGCTTTTGGCTGCTGCGATGGAGCTATTGCAGTGTAAAGAGGACGAACTGCAGATGGGTAAGTGGTCCCTGTACCGGTACTTCCATGAAACTTGGCAGACTGTCGGAACGGTGGAGCTGACGCTGCGATGTGCATGAACCGTGACCAGAATTATTCAATCTATTGATCAACCCGTTGCACCATGATTTTGCCCTTCGATGGCATAGGGACGACGTGAAAGAGGACGCGACTGCAGACGAGGAAGTCCAAGCTCTTTCCGCATGGAAATATGGCGTAGGTCTTTCCTTGCGTACCAAGTGACGGATGTAGTCATTGCCATCTCACGTAGGTACAATGGAATACGTGAGACTCAATGCCTCCCGGCTGGGTCTTGTGCTCAGATCTTTGACAGCGCATTGTATGAGGACTCATGTCTTTATATTGTCCCGGGGTCGCACAGGGTCCCGAGGACAGCGGAGCAGCGGACACTCTCTATCACCCAAGATCCACCTAAGAACCCTCTTGACATGCCGGGTGCTGTTCAGGTTACCCTTCGGCGTAAGTACCTTTGCTTATATCCCTCTCAAAGGGTGGACCGAGTTATTGTTTTTTAGCAGGAGAAACAGTGTTTTATAATTCCAACTTGCTCCACTGTGCAACATACGACTCGAAAAAACCGCGATGCACACTACATGCATGTATAGGGGACGTCAGGGGAGGCTCGACACGTGCCAGAAACGTACTTCAACATGGTCTACAATGGATGACAGAAGATAATTTCAGCTCTCAGCTCAGTGAAAGGGGAAGGAAGATGGTACTACACCTCGTAGCGATGCAGAAGGGCGCAGAAGAGCAGGCCTTGGGCTATTCTTTAAACAATCGATTGTCATCGTTGATACTTTGAAGAATCAAGATAGTCCTATTATGTAGTTGAATGTGGAGCAATATTAAGCTCGAAACCCCTAGTAGTTCTAGCCTCTAACCCCAACTTGGGCGATAATGCGAATACTTGCACCTCGCAATCCACATCGTAAAGGCAAACGCAAACGCACGGCGATGTCGAGATACCGTGAAATTCAAGGTTAAGCGAAAGCCAGACTAAATGTGAGTTGCTGCGTAGTTGGTGGTTTAGGATTTTCGGAAATGACGACAAGTGGTCGGGATGTCGCCCAACCTACCATACAAGTCTGCACGATTCCGCATAGAGTGGCAGCTGGTTGTGCCGCACGTTCTCATGAGCCCGATATTGCTCAGCTGCAGGATCCCTTTGGGGAAATTACCACACCCAAATGGGGGTGAAGCTTGAAGACCATTAGCAAAGGCCGATATGCATCAGTAAGAGTAACACCTATTTCGAACACTTCGCATGATGGTAGAGTGTAGGCCCGTTAAGAACGGGAAGTACAGCCGTTTCGGAGTGTCGGCAAGCCACCAAACGCTTTATGGTGAAGTGGTCCCTGGAAATGCTTTCCATAACACCCATATTCCACTGAGGCTCTCTTCATCCAACTTACCTCCATTTGCATTCCAAGATACTGTGATACAATAGCCGGACGTAAAAGATCCATTGCATTCGCAGGCTACGAGTGACATCCCCTTCTGCAACGTTGTGGGACACCATCAAACTCACCTTGAGCAGTCTGGGCACTTAAGCTGTCGCACAGCTACGAATGTAATGTAATCAACTCAGGATATTCAGAGCAATCAGGTGAGGAAGAGTCACATCTCGGACTAACGGCACTTAAAGGAAGCTGTCGATGTGATACTCGAGTATAGTTTGGGTACGAGGCCGCAGGTTCACTAGCGATGGTCGATATTCAGACATTGGTCTTGGCTTTGCTCTACTGCTGCTATCGTTAAGACGTATTTGGATGCGGATGCCGTATCCTCGCCGTGACAATGCGTTTGACAAGAAAGATGACAATTGCTCGAGAAAAAATTATTTCACCAGAGTAAGGTACGAGTCCGAGTGCTATACTTTGTACTTGCGACCAGTTTTCGTAAAGAATGTTTGAAGTACGTAGACTTGCAAGCTATCAGGTCGTCAGAGAGATCCAATCGTTGGAAACAAGGAAAACATACACAGCCATTCCCACTACAGCTAGACTTTCACAGACTGCATACCAGAATAGACGACTGAAGGGTCAAACAATCAGCCTGGTACACGAATTAGCTTGGCTCGTAAAATACCTTTGCGTACTCTTCACCAGCGAGAAACCCCGTGTTTCTCGAGTGTGAAAACTGGAATAGGTTCAGCAGTGCGTATCAGCGCGGTGAAGCGAGCCTACTATCTCTGCGTCCGCTTTATGCTCATCAACATGCTACTCAGACGATATACGCTTTCCTCCAATGGACTGGTGTGGTCCGCCACCTGGCCAGGTTTCGCCGCCACTTCTCTCCGCGGTTCGCTTTCCACCATGATGTCAAAGTCGATGAGCTTGTCCGTCAGCGTAGACATGTCATTTTCAAAACAGAACGAGTATTCCCCAGCGGTGTTCGCTGTCAGCACGTAGTCTCCTGACCGCTCGCGCTGACCGTCAAGAAGGAGCTTCTCATTGGGATCTTTCACATCGAAGTCAATATCAAAAGACCCTCCGGCTTGCACCTTTAAAATTCGTCCGAACTACTGTATGGAGCCATGAAACTGTGCACACCCACTGCGAAGTAAAACTAGACAAGTGCGTCAGTACCACACAGACAGTTACTGCCCTCGTACATACGCCAATCTTCTCCCCTGCTTTGTCGACGTCAGCATAGAAGCAGAGGCGTTCATTAGGAGAAACAGAGGTGGTCAGCGCTGAGGCCCTTGCGTGACCTGCAGCTGCCAGCAGCGACGCGCATAACGCGAGGACGTTCAACAAAAGCATGTCGTCAAGAATAGCGGAGTGGCATCAACGTTTTCGGCATTCGAGTTGCCGCAATTGCGGAGATCAAATGGTAATTGAATGTCCGCTTAACTCAGATTCCCCCTATGTTATATAAGAGGGACGCGACGCGTCGAATAACCCCCTGTATCCCTTCTTCTCTCCCGTCAAGCCAGGATCCAAGACCAGGGACCTTCTCGCGTTTTAGACTGTAAAAGAAACAATTTGTCTTCATTGTTCATAGCGTGACGCATCTGTCCTGACAGATGTATCCCGGCCAATGCGTGCCCTCGAACTTGTTTTGTGAAGAGCTGCTCGATGTAACACGCGCTCAACACTATTCCGTGGACCGCGACGACGTTCAGCTGATTTACCCCGACATGAATGATGATTCTGCGTCTTCTACCGAGTGTGCATTACTCTCTATGCGGTCACCTGCCCGTGAATCAGCCATGTCTCGGCCTCATTGCCTCTCGAACATCAATCTAACCCCTTGGTACACTTCTCCACGGGTATTCTCCATCCAGTCGACGCCATCCCACGGACGTCCGATGTACCTGAATATGATATCATCTCCGAGTCCTCTGACTCGGGATCTAACCCTGCTCTACCCAGAATTTTCGCCTCCTTTCCAAGGAAATACACCCTTTGAGCGACAATTCCTCAGTGACCCTCCCTACCCTGAATATACCGGTTTCAATACCGAGCTGTCTCCGGTTTCTCGGAAGAATCCTTTCCACTCACCTCAAAGTTCTTTTACTGATATACCGACTGACACGACGCCCCAGTGTAACGACGGCCCTAAAACTTCAGAACTATTCCCCGCGACCGAACACGTATCCTTAATCGAAAAGTTCAAGTCCGTTACTCGAGGGCCCGATGGGGAATCTCCCAAGCCTCCAAGATCACCCATCTCTGAAGCCTCATCTCTTACTCCGTTGTCTTCTCCAGGTTTATTTTGCGGGCGACGTACACCGAGGGGAACGAGTACCCCTCCGACTTCCCCTGTCCGAAACTCTGTCCGGGGCGTGACGAAGACCGCCGAACTCCCTTGTCCTAGTCGTGAACAGCATGTCCGCCCAGGTCCGCCGACAGCCCGCTTAACAGAGGGGTCGAGTAAGCGATCCGGCGATTCCGGACGGAAGCGAAAGTTAGTCTCTGCGGACCCTTACTTTCCATTCGCGGGCGAAAATTGTCACGAACGAAAGAAGCCACGGCCACCAAATGAAACCGATGCTATATCTACCCTGCGAATTTTCGAATCTTCTAAACCCACTCGTCGTCACCTCCCTGCTGGCATTCCCTATCATCCGCAGTTTTCTCTGTTCTACAGGCGATTTCCCGTTAGCTCTCGTATCCAAACCGCCGACGGAATGTCAGTCCCACGGATAGATTCCCGACCTTACGCGCCGATGCTGTGTCTTGATATATACTGACTCGAGTCTTATTCAGATTTGTCCCGCTCAGTTCAAACTCTGAGCACCCTGGAGGACTCTATAACCCCCCACGCAGCGCCCTGGATATGTACACTCCGCGTTTCGTACGGGGCTGTGGGACTACCAAAGTCGGACTGTGCCCGGTATGCTTTGAGTGTCCTTCCCGAGGAGGCGGGGGCCAGTGCGTATGGCTTTCTATGAAGTTCTCTGCATATAAGTGGTGCGTCTAAACCCAAGTGTGGTTAGGCGCAGCTGATGCTATCCTTTACAGAGGTTTCTCGTCTCTCGGTGACTTTTATTGAAACGTTTTCTAGTTACCACATGCAATATGGGCACGGTAAGTATTCTCCCTCTCCAAGTCGGCACTCACACCCGGCAAGGCATATCAGCAGTGTCATGTACTCCATTTTCTCCCCCAGTTAGTTTCCGCACAACGAAGCGGCGTAATCCTGGGAAAAGGGAACGTACGCATATAGTCGAGGGAAAATGTCACAAGTGCAAGAAATGGATTCCCATCGAGAGTTTGAAAGACCTGGATATCAAGGTATTACGTCCTCAGTATTTTTTCGTACAAAAGTAACAACAGTCGGTCAAGGTTAAGGAAATCTACTGGTACGTGTGTCGATGCAACCGGCCCTCTCAGGCCTCACTGGTGTAGGTGGAAGCATGCCGCAGCATGTCAAAAAAGCCTCCATTCCATTGCTCGATATTTTGAACGTGTTCTTTCCGTGCTTCCCTTCGCTGTTGCTGTAGCTCGTCTGTTGTGCTCGAACCCTGGTCCATTAAGTCATGTGCTTGCCCACTGTCCAAGTATGTTGTACCACTATCGCATCGACTCGTGTTGTTCCGAAGTTGTAATTGTTCCTAGATTCTAGGCACGTACGTTTGTCCCATTACGCCAAGTGTATTGCTGGATCGTTAAGTATAACTCGGGCAACAATGTGAAGCAAATGGAGGCACAACATCAAACCTCAGGGCAGATACCGAGGACGTACGGAAAAGCTTTTAGGAGGTTACCCGACATTCATGCCCGGCCTTCCATCTCGCCTTGCTACCACTAATATCCATGAGGGCAGTGTAACTGTCTCATTGGTGTAGAATAGTACGGGAGTTCATTATCCACATCTGAAAGATCTGAAATTCCACAATAAAATAAAATACAACACGGCTTTCTCAAACTTCGCTTGCGTTCGTGCTAGCTTCCTCATCATTACACCCACGTTTAAAAGTATTCCCGAGACCGGAAATACTGTATGACGGTCCGTCGTTTGCGTCGGTTATCTGATGCGATTCGGCTTGCACGAACACCTACGAAGGATACACTGATTACTACCCCGATCAACAAAGCAGAGTTCACCCACATCGAGTTGTGTACTCTGCGCCTGAAACGCAACCGACTATTTACCGAACATAAGACGTGGCGACAGGGAGGCTCCAGTCGTTGAAAGTGCTCACCCTGCTTCTGCCATGGCTTACTTCGAACTCTGACGACCCGTCATATTTCCACGTTCCACGGGCATTCAAAGCGGATAACATGCAGTTTGTGTATAGTTTTGACAGCGACATGCTGAATATCAGGTGGCTAAGGGAAGCACTGCCTAAGAAGGCTCTTAGCAGGGGGTAGACCGGAATACCTACAAACCTGAACTCTGTAGCAGACCGACTAACGTGAGCGCAATGCTCATACGGTTGCATTGGCAAAGAATGACTTACGACGGTCAGATAGCACGTCAAATCTATGATAGCAACAATGGTCGTCAGGACCCCAGTCTGTACAGTCACTGTATTGGCCATACAGTCAGCAACCCAAGTCCATACAATACAATACTAATATTGCACAACTCACTCCTGAGGATCCGATTGATGGTGCTATTAAGTTTAGGGTAAAGATGTTTGTGACTTCCCTAGGCACGGCGGCTTTAACGAAGAAGAAACGTGCGAGAATTCACAAATGAATATCCACCAGATACCACACGAGCGAGATAGCGATGATCGCATCAGCAAGGACTGCCCCAGCCAACCATATCGTAACTTCAATTGCATGGCTTTGTAACAGAGAAAGACTGGAGTTGGTGGCCAGACTGACCGTACCGCTAAGCGAGCCTGCTAGGCTGGCTAGGCTACATAGAACGATAGCGGCCACCATTAACTTGTTCTTGGTCAACACGAATACCCGCCACGCGAAGAAATGCTGTACAACCACGCTGATAGCGCCCTGTAGCGGGTTATTAAATGAGACGGATGTAGATAGGGTGAAAACGAACTGTCAAGGCTGCATCTGTAGTTGTACGCGTGGAAGTCTTTGTTAGACCGGGTGATACAAGAATACCGGGTATGGATTCATACCAACTGTGAATACTACCCAGAGATGTTAGATAAGCCAATTCTGGCAAAGAATTGTGAACTGACCCCAGCTGCCAGTCAGAAGGTTTGCCTCATCGCCTACGTCAGCAAGTCCTCTACTTCAGCTCCATGTCCAAACGCTAGACAAAAAGACGCACCAAAGTGGGTGACTAGAACGTCGTAGATATAGTAAGTACTGATGATGCAGTTGAACGTTTCTGCCAAGTACAAAATCACAATGCTGTGTTTTGCGAGAGTGAGCGCATACCATAGAAGAAAGTAATAAGACCAACAGTGACCTCAGCCATAGTCTATCTCTATACAGAAGTCAACTAGTCGTTCTAGGCGGTTCCCGGGCATGGCACGCACCTCTTGTACTTCGTGAAATACAAGTACGCCTGTATTGTAGTGACACCATACAGGAATATGTTCAAAGTCAACCCGATGAGGAACGGTCCTTGGCTACGACCCGTATGGGCGTCAGCAAGAAATATAAGCTGCCAACCAGTCGCCCATTGCCCATAACTACTTACACGTCTTCTGCTGGATTCGCTGTCATGCTTTTCAATGTCTCCGAAAGTGAAGGAGGTTAACCAGTATGGCGAGATTCGATGGACGAGAGCAGACCGTCCATCGAATTTGAGAGAAACGAATCTATTCAAAGGTGAAAAATACTTTTTTTCCGCCTCAGCTCTACAATACGTGTTGACCCATTGAAATAGATTTTAAGCGTGAACTTTAACCTGTCAGGTTCAAGGTTGTTTCAACGACTAAGCACAGGGGGACGCACATTGTATAGTAGTCTATCCACCGATCAGAAGGCAATTCCCATAAGCATTGGCCTCCGTTTTCTAGAAGAGGCTTGAAAAGTCGCACTTCTGGGTGTGCTCGCGTCTGATTCTTCCGAGGTCGACTTCGAATCCGCATACCTGCGCGAGCCATTACGCGCTGTAGCGGCCATAAGTAGTTAGTAACGGCGCTTGCCGAACACTGAAAACCTTTCGGGCGCGTATGCTGTAAGTAATTCAGCGGCCTTGCGGATGGGCCCTTGCCATTGAATGCACCACCACATTACGTAATCCACGTAGCGCCCCTAACATCTATCTATCGAACGCCAGGCCTAAGGTGTGCTCAATTCTAAAATGAGTTCGCAGTTCGCCAGTTCGCCAGGTTTGAAACTCTAAATAACTGACAGGAGAATGGATTAGTCAGATCCAAATTTGGACTAACCTCTGTACTACCCTGACGTGACACAGGGAAGCAAGTAGTAGGTAGAAAATGTCGCAGATGTTTTAAATCCAACATACAGCATTATTTAAATGTCGGATTACTATGGTCAAGATGGACTACATGGCCATCATACCACTGCACTTGGGCAGCCCAACCAGACTGAACCCAGTGCAAATCATCATTCAACTTCTCACCCTACCTCTTTGCCATCATTTCATGGACGGAACATTCTTGATGAGAATGCATACTACCAACATACCAGTCCCAGCAAAGTCTGGTCAAATCAGTCTCCATATAACCTACCAGTGGGGCATGTGGATAACATTCACAGCTCAGATGACAATGGTGAAAGCTGTTGGTCACAACAAAGGTGCACAATCTTTTTTTTTTTTTTTTTTTTTTCACCACGCAACTCAAATGAAATTAGCATCCTCAGTGGCCCAGGGGACAGCTACCTTACTGGACCTCATGGCAACACAGAAGGTGTTGTCATTCCAGATGCTCTGAGCTACATGCCACAACTCTATCCTGCCCAGTGGGGCACTGTCACGGCTCCCCCACAAGCCACTACTAACCAGCAACAAAGGAGCACCCTCAAGGAGAACACTGCACCCATGTCAAACTTGGAGGGGAGCAAGCCAGCAATAGGCCATAAATGCACCAAGAAAGTGGCAAAAGCTGAGGGAGAATGGGCTCTTGAAAGCTTGTTGGATACAGCTGGAAAGTGGTCTGATAACAACACAATGGGCCTCCTGGATGCGTTGTTGAGCCCAGACAGTACATTGTATGACTTACTAGTGACCTACCCAAAGGCTGCATTTAAGAAGGTAAGTATGGAGAGCAACAAGTTGCCATAGAGTGACTGATTTTCTTGTACTAGGTTGCAAAGAAAACATTTGATGGCCGTTGCACAGCAGAGTCTGTGAAGGGATGATATGAGTGGCTGTGCAAAGTATTTACTCAAATCCTTGCTTATGAATCATTCACTGGAAATGGAGATGGGGATGCTGATACAGAGGACTTTGATGGGAGGATCGAGAAAGCAAGGAAAGCTGGAAAGGCTGTTGGTGATCTAAATGGGACTGTTCTCAAGGGATGGTATGATAAAGGATGGTACACATTATTCAATGACAGGTATGAGACATCTAAAATCAGTGAGAATCCATCAGTGACTCAAAGTGGGAACAGGCTTGGAAACCACCCAGGTCTTTCCCATGAGCAGGAGTGTTACTCAGGGCATATATCTGATGAAGATGTTAGCCTTTCGAGTGAGAGTGGGATGGAAAGTGGCGAGAACAACCCAAGTAAAGCCCCACCTATGAAGAAACTCAAATTAGAGAAAGTGGCATTACCTACAAAGTTGAAAGGCAAGGGAGCTATGACTCAGAAGGCATCAACAGGTGTCCCAGAGCCATGACACAAGAAATCCTCATCTCGGAGTAGTCTGGGATCCGAAGTGGCCCACTTTCTCACAACAAATGTCAGCTACCTGGAGTCCACAGCCAAGGCAGAAAATGAACGTCTTGGATTGCTGAAGAGGCGAGAAGAATGTGAGGGTCAAAATCAAGAGTTCAGGCTTGGGAAGGAGCAGCAGGAAGTGGAGCTTGTGGAGATTGATGCAAAGGTGAGGAATGCACATGAGATTTTGGTAATGAAAGAAATGCCAGAGGACCTCAAGGCAGCAGCGAGGCAGGTCTTAATGAAATACCTTACAGGCTAATAATCTGTTTCTCGTGGCACATACTTGAACTTGTTCATAGTCAGTTACTTGGACTAGTACTTAGTTTAACAGAAACAAGTCATCTAGTATTTGAAGGCAACGCCGATGGCCAGCTTCCTTGAGCCATTCATCTGTTTCCCAAGCTGGACATAGAACATCACCATCTGAGACTCCACTGTAAGATGACAAACTAATGTCAAACCCCTCATCATCTTCTGCAGTTCCATTATCATGATCAGCTGGATCATAAAATGGGATGCGCTCTGGGAGATCTTCAAAGTCAATGCATATGTTATGAAGTGCAAGGAGAGCCTCCATCAATCGGTACGTGTCTTGAATGTCTTGTTCTGGCAGCAGGTCCTTTAGAGCTGGAAAGTGCCCTTTGAGCATACCAAATGCATGTTCAACATAGATTTGTATGGATGACAGGCGCTTGTTGAATTTATGGCGCTGTAATTTTTCATGCAGTGGCTGAGAATCCACCTCTGGCTTGGTGAATGGGCATAGAACATATGGTGACGAGGGATAACCTGCAACACATTTATTAAATTGCATGTCAGCAGGACAGGGAGCTCACCTTTGTCTGCCAAGACCTGTGAGTTCCCTGAAAAATATTCAAGCTGCCATTGCCAAACTTGTGACTTCTTCCAAACCGTCACATCTGCTACTGATCCCAGCCATCCCAAATCGAATGAAATAAAGCACTTTTGATGATCAACAATTGCCTGTATATTGATCTCCAGTAAAGGACATAGGTCAGCTAAGGAATCATGGTTGAAAAATGCACATACTGCAGGATATTTCTTGTGGCATATGAATGTGAAACCAGCCTTCTCAGGCATTTGTGTCAGACGTATTAAAGAACCATCCAGGATCCTGACACATTGTGGAAAGCCATAATGATCAAATATATAGTCAGAGACCACCTTCCGCTGCTCATTATCACCCCAAGAAACAACCTGCGAACCAATGGTACATAGTGCCCGGACAACATGATGGCAATAAGTAAAAACTGATCTGAATCCAATACCAAGTTTATGAGCAACCTGGAGTGAATCAGCTCCACGTGTTCCGTAGCGCATGAGGAAGCATGCAAGCTGGTAGCGGACAGGACACTGTGGCTTCTTTCCAGTTGAGTAGAAGATGGGGTCTTGTTCCAGTAAGCATATGAGCCAGTCAAATGTAACACGCGAGACCCTGTAAGAGGTGGAGTGCATGTTAGCTTGCATTGCTGACTGGGGACACCGTACCTGAACTCGCTGCGAAAATCCCTATCTGGCCAGCTCAAGGCAATTTCAAAGAACACATCACACTTCTTCCACTGATTGTAGGGCCCCCATAGGCCATCTGATACCAAGCTTGAGAGTCCAAGGAAGGCTGCACTGGCAGTAGTGAAGAAGTGAGCTCGAGCTGAGGCACTGGCACCATCTTCATCCAAGTCATCCTCCCAGGGCTCATTGATGTCCCTGCACTGGCCAGAAGAAGATAGCGTGAGGGTCTGGTAGGTGACTGCACTCATTATCAGTAGGTTAGCATCCTCCGCACACAACATCAGTGGAAATCAGCGTGGTGGTCAGCACGACAACTGCAGTCAGCCACTGAGCACTGAAGTGTGGAGCCTCTTAGGTAATCATGTCACAGCAACGTAACACGTCACTCATTAGCCGGTTGTCAGACCTGGCGAACTGGTGAACTGCAAACTCATTTTAGAATTGAGCATACCTCTAGTGAAAACTGGACATCACCAGATGTGGCCCAATGTGGTGGAATATGTGCCTGAGAGTGGCTGTGAATGCAAGACATATTTTGACACATTTCACTATGAAACCTTACCAAATATCATATTTGTGACATTTCAGGGCAGAGTCTTATGTGACTCATGTTAAAATTTTCACTCAACATAAAATATCATATCTGGTGATACACTTCTACTAGAAACTTTCATCATACAATGTTCTCAGTTATGACAATATATGATCTTAGTGAGCTACAAAATATTCTCTAATGTGACAAAATATCATTGCATGAGTATTCTGGAAATGGTGATATACAGCACTGGAGAGGTAATAGCAGGCTTGCCTGCTGCTTGTGTACTCTAATTGATTGGTGGAGCACTCCTTCGACTTGTTCCATCACCATCTGCAAGTTTCCCATGGTCAGCTGTGCACTCCAGCTGGTGTTAGAGACATCATGGATGTTAAGAACATTTCTTCTGAAGTCGGGTTAAGCCAGCTTTGTAGTTCTGGCATGTCCGGAGCTGGGCTACTGTGCCAGAGCTCATAAGAGCCAGGGTTGGGTGGCACATGGCCGTGGGGGTCAAAGCCCAGGCTCAATAGGGGTCCACCACCCAAATCAGCCTCAGCTCATGTGCTGTGCCCTTGGACAGGTCCAGGTAGTGGTTGAGATACTGGATACTTCAGGTTCTAGGTTGATTATCTGACTGGCTCTACAGTACAGATCTAACTAAGTATTTATACTACTAGTCCAGAGGGGGCACTACCGGAGTTCCAGTAGTCTTGGTAATAACTAAGGGGCTATGTACGAATGTTAGTAAGTGAGTGACTAAAGAAAGTCTGGGAACCTGTCTACCGGTAGTAGACACAGGTCTGACAAATGCGCAGTAATAACTAATCATACTAAGGAACATGGTAGTGCTAGACTAAACAGAGAACAAGACTCAGACTAGAGGGTCTGGAAGTGGACATCGGTCTGGAGTTTGTGTGCACTACTACCAGAAAACAGATAACTACTGGTAGTGTACTTACTTGTAGTGTGACCCAAATACATGCATATGACAGTATCCCCCTCTTAGGGCCAAGCCCACAAGGACAAAGCGAGGGATATGTCTAGGCTGTGACATGTGGCCGGCTAATTGAGTGACGCACATGTGTACCGGTCTTCAAAAAGGGAGTGACCAACTTTCATAGTCTGCCATCAAACCTTACCCTTCATGTCTCAACCCCTGTCGCTCATTCCTACTCCACTGGCCACTGCTGTCCAGGACTGGTCAGTGGTCCTGGACTCTGCTATTCAATCCGACAGTGACAATGACAAGGCTGTTGCTAAAGCCAAATATGATGAGAGGCAGCACTGGAAGAAGGTGTGAAAAGATCAAAAGGTGGCAGAGGAGGCTGCAGCCCAGGAGAGGGCAGAGGCTGAGCACTGGGAGAGAGAGGTGGTGGAGTTGCATAGGCAGGAGGAAGCTGAGCACCAGGAGAGAGGAGAATGAGTGCTGGGAGAAGGAGGAAAACGAGCACTGGGAAAGGGAGGCAAACAAGCACCAAGAATGGGAGGCACAGGCATGGGCAGCTAGTCAGTTTGAGGGCAGAGTGTCACAGTCATGTGACCCAGAGGTGAGTTCATCAATGCCAGCTGAGTCTAATCCAGTACTGGCAGAGGGGTTGCAGAGTCAGGGGGGCCACAAGTGGATCATGTGACCTGTGCCTGATGTGCTAGGGCCAAGGTTGATTGCACTTACGAGCTGGCCAAAGCCAGTAAGCACAGGAAGAAATCATGTGACCAATGTTTGTCAATGAAGGAGCAATGCATGCCAGCTGGTACAAAGAAGGTCTGGAAGTGCATAGTGCTGGTAGAGAGTACGTCACTGAGAGCTGGTGAGAAAAAGAAGCATGCACAGGCTAAGAGTCTGGAAGTGGAGGTGGTGGGTGGGAGCTTGCAGGCTGAGAAAGGCAAGAGTGTTGCATGTGACACTTTGATTACTGGTGGTCTATACACTATTGCCACTGCAATAGACTGGCATACTGAGGAGATGGCACAGCTCTGGCAAATGGTCAAGATGCTTGGCAGCTTGCACCATCACATGATTGAAAGTATGGTGGAGCTTTTGCAAGAGACAACATATCCAGAGCCAGAGTTGCCTGCTGAGTCAGGTAGTGAGGAGAGCGAAGAGGCCAAGGCTTTGGACAAACTGGGCCAGAAATAAAACCAACCTCCCTTTGTCACTTCCTGCTTTAATCTACGAGTGCCTTTGTCCGTGCATAGACAGTGAATGAGAATGGGTTATCTGGAAGTCCAGAGGTACCAGTCCAAGTTTTGAAAGTGAGGGTGAGTATTGTGGGAAAAATGAGACAATGCAGAAAGGCAAAACAACTCAGGGAACATTGCTAAGTATAAGGTACCGGTGTTGCGAAGAGACAAGCCAGAAGTATATGTATGTACCGGAGGTGACCAGACAGAGTCTAAATACCAGTGGTCTGATAAAATATGGGGTACTACTGGGGGTGTATTTATGAAAAGGTCACGAGGGGTGGGTGGTCATGTGACTGGTCTATCCCCCTTTCTAGGGTCTGAGCCCTCAAGGACCCATGGCCAGAAATGGCCAGTAGTGTTGGGAGTCAGGAGAGCTTGTACAAGGGCGTGAAGGGTGTGGGAAGATTGGATATGTACAGCCCATACAGAGGGTGTTACCAGGTTAGGGTAGCAGAATGAAGGTTGAGAGCAGCTGGAAGATGAAAACCAGGAGAGGCCAGAGGTTGAGTCCTGGCTGGTAGCACTGGTTAAGCCCTTGCTACCATTTTGCCAATGACATAGCAGGTGGCCCCTAGTACAGCCAGGGTCATGAAGAGGACCTGGACTGTAGGGAGTGGGGCATCCCTGAAGGCTCCAGAGAGTACCTGGAGGGGGGTGGGGTCAGGGAGTGCCCAGGGGAGAGGGGACCTGGGGGGAAACAAAGACAATGGTGGAGACATTGGTAGGGGAGTAGGGTGATGCTCTGGGTGAAATGCTACTGGAGGAGGAGGAGTAGGGAGGGAAGGAGTAGAAGGAGACATAGGTAGTTCAAGAGGGTGATGTCAAGGGTAATGGTTTACTCTTTGAGAGAGGATGTTTCTCTGCTTACTGAGAATGTAAATGAGAAAGAAGATTTTTTTGAGTAGACCCTTGTTTTCAACCTTCCCAAGAAGGGTAATGCCCCTAAAACAAGCCTTGGTGATCAACACCTCATCAGCCAGCAGGGCTGGTGGAGTTCTGGAGGCTGGAGAAACTGAAATTGTGGGAAAAAGGTGGAGAATGAGTGGGAGTGTCATGTGGCTAGGGAGCACAAAGGGCTGGAGCTGAGTGCTGGTGAAGTCCAGCTGGATCCTACAAAGGCTGGCAGGTGGGAAAGTAGGTGTGTCATTAAAGTTGTCTGGCAGATCAGACAGAAAAACAGATGCTCGAAAGGCAAACAATCGAGCTGGAGGTGTCCCAGTGTGGAAAAAAGAGGCCTAGGGGTTGGCATTCCTGACAAAGCAGGCCAGAAATGGTTACTACTCAGTTTCTGATCGATCAATGGATCGCAGTGGAAGAGCTAGTGGTGATCTGGGTACATGCTGTGCCAGGGAACCCAAATGAGGGTGCAATAAACATTGCCAGAGTGATGCTGCCAGGTGGGGTGCCAAAAGAGGCATGGAGTTGGTGGTGACACCTAAAAACTGCCTAGGAAGCCTTTTTCAAAGATTCCAGTGTAGGGAGTCTAGGCTCCCTGAGGCTGCAAGGCGCCCTTGGTGGCAATCTCTACTCTCGCTACCTGCCAGATCACACACCCATCACGGTCATGGGATTGTGTCACCATCTACACTACACTTCCTCTTGGTCATGTGCCTATTACTGCCAGCAACATTGTCACCTGTCATGTGTCACTGTGCCTCCCCACAGACCTTCCTTTAGCTATACCACTCCCTTCACCCCCTGTCAGCTTCCAGGGTGTGACCCCATTGCTCAGACATGTAGTTATGCTGCCTTGTCTTGGTTCGTGTTTATCTTCTCTACTTTTGTTTGCTTTCCCTTTGCCACTGTCACTGCCATGCATGTGTCTGTACCAGTGTCGGACTTTGCCTTGTCTGTTATTACTTTTGACATATGACAGATCTGAAATATGCTGAATTTTACCTTAGATACCACTGTCTTTATGATACAAAAGCCTGGGCTACTTAGAAAATACACCACCCACCTTTTGGCATCAGAGAGCGAGAATCTAAGAGTCCCCTTCGAGTCTAGAGAGCCTTCCCAAGCCATCTCTGAGTTTACAAGAGTACCCCAAGTCCCAGAATTCCCTTTGCCACCATTTTGCTGCCATCAAGTCCCTAACATCCTGAAAACTGTCCTCCAAGCCTACTATTGCTGCCTACTGAGATCCAACAAGCTCTCAAGTCCCCCTTTTGTATAATTCCCACTTTACTGCCTAAAGTCCCCCTCCCTTCTGTCTCCTTCTGACTCAAGACCCCTTGGGACAAGCCTAGGTCTTACCTACAGCTTTCCCCTCTTATTTCCCTTAGCACTCTCACAAGAAGAGTAGCCCTCACCAGGGAAGATATGGGGAATAGGGTAAAAGAGTGTGATTTGGACTTTTTGGTCCATAGAGCTGAAGTTCCAGAAGAGGTACTTCATTTGTTTTTGGGGACCTGTCCAAGTTGAGTTGGATAATACTGTTAAGAACATTTCTTCTGAAGTTGGGTTAAGCTGGGCTTCATAGTTCCGGCATGTCTGGAGCTGTGACAACCAACAAACAATGTTGTATCTCAGTCACTCCAAGAACTGATAGAGAGTTTAGTATGAAAGGAGTTTTTAGGTGCAAGCACGAAATGAACTCGATTGGAGTATCCTATGACAAGAGAACCCAGTACTTATACTACTAGAGCTGTTTGTACCAAGGAATGTTGTAGAACAAACCAAACAAAGAGAGATAAACACGATTGGCTACAGCTGAACACGCTGAGTCAATGTGGGAACTGCTGACTAAGTAGAGCGTCTAGTGAGCATCTATGTAACCCTAACCAGAGAGTAACTACAAAAGGAGAACTACACTAGAAAAGTTAAATACTGTTACACTATCCCCTCCTAAGGTTCAACTTCCAGGCGAGACCAAAGGGGTTCAACAACAGTAACAGGGTTCAGTAAAGGGGAGAAAAGGAGTCCAGAGGTGTCTACAAGGCGAAGTCTCCTAGGGGCAGAAGGGTGAAGTTTGTAGAAGTCATCTACTGCCTCCTGGGCATTTTTAAGAGCACTAGCTGGCTCCCAAGTATGATCTTCGTCAGGGTAGCCCCTCCAGTGGACTAAGAATTGCAGGCCCCCATGCTTCAATCGTGAATCTACTACCTTTTCGACCTCAAACTCTACATCTCCTTCATTGGTCACCTGCTGAGGACTGGGTCTAGTAACAGGTTGCCCATCAAGGGCACTGTCAAGACCAGTTCTCAATGGTCTCTGAGAGGGTCCGAGGGCTGAGGAAGCTTAGGGCGAAAGTCCAGGTAGTCGGAGTTTTAGCGTACAACCCAGTACACTAGTTTCCTGCTGAGTCCCTAGAGGTCAGAACTATCCAGAAACTATCTGGAGTCGAGTGAGATCGATGAGTATCTTATTTGATATCCGAACTGACGTGCTACAACATATGTACAAAGCTTTTATAGTACAGAGAAAAGTATAAAGCAATGTCTGGGGTGTAGCAACTACTGGAGCACAGTACAGATGAGTAACAATATTAGTGAGCTTATTAGTAAGGTAAGTCAGTAGTCGCCAGATAGCCGGATGGTATGGGGATTAGTAAGACATATGGGTATGGTAGTGTAGCGAGTCACTTAGAGGTGCAAGAGAAACATACTAAATATGGCAACAGAAACAGAAATAGATCGAAAGTCAAATCAGAGATGGAACGGAGTTTCATGACGGAAGCCCGTAGGGCCAGAATGACACCTCAGATGGTCGGACTGTGGTCTGGACCTTACATGTGTGTCACGGATGTGACAGTATCCCCCTCTTAGGGCCAAGCCCTCGAGGCACTTGTTGTGCTCAAGCATCACTTCGGAGTTTGGAAGTCCGCATTGTCAGAGTCCAAAAAGTTCACAGTAAAAAGAGCTCAACAGGGTTTTGTCAAAGTCCAGACACCCATTTCCATTCTCCTAAACACTATGGCTCCCACCCAACGACTTAAATCTTCCCTCAACCCCACAGGCATCGCCTGGGAGGTTCTTGGTGATGAACTGCTTCAAGAATATCCGGATGACCCGCCGGCTATGAAAATGGCCAAGTTCGATGAATGACAGCGTCATCAGCATGCTGCCATGCAGGCAGCAATCGAAGAAGAGGAACGCTGGAAAGCTGAGGAGGTCTGGAAAGCGAAGGAGGCCAAAGAGCATCAGAAGGCTGAGGAGTGTAGGAAAGCCGAGGAGGCTGCACAGAGGAAAGCAGCTGAGGAGAAGAAACTCCATGAGTTGGAAGCAGAGAAAAGACGCCTTGAGGAGGAGATGCGTCGGGCACAGCAGGTGGAAAGCTCCATGGTGCGTAACAGTATTTATCGCTCTAAAATCCATACTGACAAGTCCATAACAGTCTCAGCATGTCGCATCAGTCAGGGGAAGGCCCACAGAGCAGGCTAAGGCTTGCTCTGCCTGTACCAAGGCTGGAGAATTGTGTGTGCTGGGCACAGGTTGCAGCAAGTCGTGTGTCTGGTGCCAAAAAATGAAGGGCAAGTGCAACTTGAACCTGAAGGCTCTGGAGTCTGAGAAGCCGGCGTCGACTGTGCCGTCGCCTCAGGGTGGAGAGAAAAGAAAACGGAGGAAGTCGGTGCATTTTGGTGAGGCCACTGACGATGAAGATGTGGACGACATGCTGGATGTTGAAGTTGTCTCGAAACCCCGTGCCCCCCACATGCAAGCTCTGCAACAAGACCCTTTGGCGGAGGTCTTGGACAGGTGGCTTGGAGAAATCATCAAGGCAATTGAGAAGAACACAGCAGCTGTTGAGACGATGTCAAGAGAGGTCCGGGACCTTTCTGGGGTTTTGGAAGAATCCTTCGAGGTTCTCAAGACCGCGATGACAACCCTTGTCAACTGGGCATTGAACGATGATGACATCTAGTCATTGCTTTTTCTTAGTTTATCTGTGTCCGTAGCATACTTCGAGATTCCTGTTCCCCCCCTGCTTTCTTTTTTTTTTTTTTGAAATATATTTTCTGTTGTCTGTTAGAATTGAGTGAGTGTGAGCCTTCATAGCGTACACAGAGTAAACTCCGAAAAAGTCCACTTATTTCCAGGGTGGGACAGTGCTCAACGGACCATCCTTGTGGGGGTATGCTCTGTGGAAATCTGCGACTAAGTCAGGGGCATTGCTTAATTCGGTAGCTATGAGCCAGGACGTTTCCTCATCCATGCCTTCGTAGCCAGCCCACTTGACTAGATACTGCAGCAGACATCCCCTATGGTAGTCCACTTTAGAGTCTAGGATTTGTTCTATCTCATACTCTGGTTCTCCGTCGATTTCAACAGGTGGAGGTGGAGGTTGGACACGGTTGGGGATGGTATTCAGAGTTGCTGGTTCTAGTTGCGAGACGTGGAATACAGGGTGTATGGACTTCATAGCATCAGGTAGTCAGATAGTGAAGGATAATGATCCAACACAAGCGATGATGGGGTATGGGCCTAGGTTCTTTTCTGAGAGTTTCTTTGAAGGTCGCGTGGACCTGAAGTACTTTGCTTTGACGTATACCAAATCTCCAATCTGGAAGTCCGGAGGCAGAGATCTTTTAGCATCTGCCAGACCTTGGTATCTCTGCTGAGCTTCCTTCATCTCTTCTCATAGGAATGTATGCAGGGAGTCTAAGTCCACTGTGTAGTCTCTAGCTTGAGAAGATGTTAGCTCTCTTTCTGGGTGTATGGTAACATTAGGATGATAACCCTTATTGGCGAAGAACAGTGAAACTCTGGTTGTAGCACTGGGAGTGTTGTTGTATGCAAACTCTGCAAGTGGTAACAACTCGGACCAGTTGTCCTGTTGGTAATTACAGTAGACCCGTAGGTACTGCTCCAATGTCTGGTTAGTTCGTTTGGTTTGACCGTCACCTTCAGGGTGATATCTGGAAGTGAAATGAAGCTTCATATCCAGTGCTTTGCCTAGTGACCGGAAGAAGTGGGACATGAACTCCATGCCTCTGTCGGAGGTTATGTGTGAGGGAACTCTGTGCTTGGAGAAGACATGGAGTAGGAACAATCTAGCAAGTTGTGGAGAGGTGATTGTATCCTCGGTGGGGATGAATATAGCTTGTTTCGAGAGATGGTCTATGTCAAATCCGTGCCTACTCCGACGTTCCCCGACGCTCACAGAGGCCGCGGGAAGTATACGGAGCTTGGCCGACGTAGGCCGATGCTTGACCGACGGAGGCCGACGAACAGCGACGTTGGCCGAAGGTTGGCCGACGGTCACGACAGGGGTTCGGGAGAGGGCGTCGGGTTCAGCTCGTGCGCTGCCCCCTTGTACGAGCCCAGCCCTTGGATTTCAGACAGAGAGGGGAGTCGGGGAGAGTCCGACAGACGACAGAGAAGGCCGGTCGAGGACCGCAGAGGAGGGAGGACTAAGTTGATATTTGTACTGAGGAACCACCGCTGAGTGCGGCGGGCTTATATACATCAAGCGCGCCATCAAGGCGGTACGGTATCGGAAGGTCGGAACTAACATACGGAGTACAGTAAATTTTCAAGGGGCGGAAATGTCAGAAAACTTCAACCAGAGAATGGTACACACGACGGAGGTGAGGGACGGGACAAAGGAAAAATGCCTAAAAGGCATAGTACAGACGGAGGGGCTTCGGAGTGCCCGCCGATAACCAATCAGTGCACAGGCCGAAAGCCTAAACGGGTAGCGACCCTGCGCCGAACCATGCGGTGCGGTAGACGTGCCGTGCCTGGGCCGGCCCGTCGACCCAGAAGGAAGGTGACCCCTAAAAGGGTGGGAGGTGTCACCTGACTGGTGAACCACAGTCACGTGGTGGGCCCGACAAAGACCGACAGTGGCCGACAGAGAACCGGGCGGGAGCGCACCGTTCGGGTGCTGAGAGGGAGCGGGCAAGTGCGGAGCGGAGCGGGGAGGGTCGGTAGTCCAGCGCAGTGGAACGGGGCGTGACAGTCTACAACGACCAGTATAGTGGTATGGTTTCCAGAGTTTGGTGGTTGTTTGATGAAATCCATTGAAATGGAGTTCCAAGGTCTCTCCAGTATCGGTAGTTGCTTCAACATACCATATGGTTTGTGTCTCGGTGTTTTAGCATGCACACAGGCAGTGCAAGATTTGACGTATTCTTTGATAAAAGTCCAGGCATTTGGCCAGATGTACTCATGACAGATGAGTTCGAGTGTTCTGTTTTGTCCAAAGTGACTGGCCAAGGGGTGGTCATGCTTGTAACGGAGTATGTGAAGCCTGAGGTTGTTTGCTTCAGGGACATATATATGATCATCCAGACATAAAAGTCTGGATTCATCTACCCTCCAACGGGGGTTAGATGGGTCAGAAAGGTGGAGTTGACCAAGTGGGTCAGACGCTAAGGTGGACTTGATATCTTCATGGAGTTTCTCAATGTCCATGATTATACTAGCACGCAGTACCAGGCTTTCTAAGTAGGTCACCCATAATGAATTGGATAGCTGTTCAGTGGTAAACACTGGTCGGAGGTTCTGTGGGTTGGCTTGGGCGTAGCCCCTATCCCCCTCTTTGGGGTAGACGTCCCATCGTCTAGTCAAGGTGTTGGGCTTTGCTCCGAGCTTACCGGGGCAGAAATGGATGACCATATTGAATTGAGAAAGGTACTCAGACCAACGTGCTTGGCACCTGGTGAGCACTTTCGAGGTGGAGAAATACTCGAGGTTCTTGTGGTTGGTAATGACGTCAATGGGGTGTGCGGGGCCTTCAAGGTAATGGCACCAGGTCTGGAAGGCTTCATGAATAGCCAACAGCTCCTTGTCGTGTGTGTCGTAGTTTAACTCTGGGGCGGTCAAAGTCCAGGAGTAGAACGCTACCGGTCGTACCTCTCCATCCAGGCAAGTGACAGACAGAATGCTGGCGATAGCATAGTCCAAAGCATCTGTTTCAACTGTGACAGGAAGTCCAGGCTTGAAGTGAGTCAATATTGGAGCCATGGAGAAAGCCTCTTTGAGACGATTAAAGGACCAGCGGCAATCCTTGGAGAAATTCCAAGGTGCCCCCTTCTGTGTGAGACGTGTTAGTGGGACCATGATGTCCAAGTAGTTGAAGATGAAATGACGGTAGAAATTTGCAAAGCCGAGGAAAGACTGAATGTCCTTCACCTTGCGAGGTTCAGGCCAGTCACAGACAGCCTTTACCTTATCCTTGGACATTGACAAACCATTGGGAGATAAAAAGAAACTGAGGTATTCCATGGACTTGGAGTGGAATTCACACTTCTCTGGTTTGGCATACAAGCCATGCTCCCGGAGTCTGCGGAGTACCTCATGGACATGTTTTTTATGGTTTTCGATGTTATCGGAATAGATAAGGATGTCGTCTAGGTAGACAACGACGCATACATCCAGTAGGTCTGTGAAGACAGAGTTGATGAAGCATTGGAACGCTGCAGGGGCATTGGTAAGTCCGAATGGCATCACCAGCCATTCATAAGATCTGTAACAGGTTCTGAAAGCCATCTTCCATTCATCTCCTTTGGCGATCCACACCAAGTGGTAGGCATGGCATAGGTTGATTTTAGTATATATTTTAGCCTGACTAGGTGAGTTGAGTAAGTCCAAAATGAGAGGTAATGGATAATGGTCCTTCTTGGTGATCTTATTGAGGCCCCTAAAGTCAACACAGAGACAAAGTGATCCATCCTTCTTTTTGACAAAGAGGACAGGTGTGGTGTACGGGGATGATGTTGGACGAATAAAGCCGGTAGTGAGATTTTCATCGATGAAGGTCCAGAGAGCAGCAAGCTCAATGGACGAAAGCGAATAGAGAGTTCCCAATGGTGGAGTAGTCCCTTCCTCCAATTCTATCTTGAGGTTGAACTCCTGGTGAGGCGCAAGCATAGCTGCCTTGGCCTTGCTGAACACATCAGTGAAGTCGTGATAGTCCAGGGGTACTGATGACAAGTCCGGGGTATCCTGTATGGTGGCAGCCCGGAGTTTGGTACCATCCTGAGGTCAGATCTGGAGGGAGAACTGGGTTGAGCCATCTAGCTTGCAAGTGCAGATGAAGGCCACTGCATTGACAAGGGAGATGTTAGGTGCTTGGGTGTTGGGTGGAGAGGAGTTATCAACCGACTCGGGAAGGGTGATTTCTGGAGAGCCCAGGGGGGCATCTATGGGGTTTCTTGGAGTTGACTCCGAGTCAGAGGGCGACGTCAGTGCTGGCAAATGAGATGTAAGGTTTCGGAACTTAATACTGCTCAGTACCCAATCAATCGATGGATTGTAGTGGGTGAGCCAGTTATGTCTGAGAACTATCTTACACTCAGAATCCAACAGAGTTACATAGAAGGTCATGTCGGTGATATCTCCAGAGGGAAAACAGACTGAGAGGTTTGAGGCTTTAATGATTGATGTTGTTGTCACACCATCGAACAGATGGAGGACAAGGGGTGAGATGGAGTAAGTTGAAAGACCGTGATCATTGACGAAAGTAGAATCTACAAAACAATGGGTCGAGCCCGAATCTATTAATGCTGGAAAGTCCAGAATATTATAAGAGTGGAGGGTGATAGAAGGCTTTAATGAATTAGGATTTGAAAGAGTGGATGCATTGAGGCATGCCTCCGAGGGTGCACAGTCAGTATCAATGCAACTCCCAGGCTGTGTGGAGTTCTGAGAGTTGCACTCTATTTTTTTGCCTCGGAGGAGGCAGTCAGTTTGGCTTCTGACTCAGTAACCGTGGTTGCGCAAGCCTTAGCTGCATGGGACGTAGATTTAGGGCACCTTTGGCCTTGTGTCCAGGGTTTCCGCAGAACATACACAGGTTCTGCTCGAAACGTCTCTTCTGCTTGGCAGGTGTCAACTTGCCATCTTTACCGAGCTTGTTAGACAATGTGGATGGTGCTCCGGAATTCTGATTGTTCAGAGGCTTGGGGTTCGAAGTAGACGGAGTTTGCTGGTTACTACCAGACTGGGGGTTGGCGTTACCAGACTTCTGCTTGTCCCCCTTATTCGAGTTGGCCTTACCTCCGGAGTTACTTCTGGAGTTGTTGCTGGAGGACTTTTCTTGACAGGAGATTTCGTCCTTGCACTCCCAGTAGCATGCGTCAATTTCTTGGGCTAGCACATGCAACCCATATAGTGTGGTGGGCTTCCCAACCCTACTGATTTCATCCTTGATGCAATCTGGGAGTCCGGTATAGAACAGATGGCGGAGAGCGCCATCTCCATAACCTCAGACCTGCAATGCCAATCTATTAAAGTCGACCACATAACGATTTACACAATGTGTTTCCTTCATGTGGAGGTGGTCGAGCTGGTGCTTGGCATCTGCAACCAGATCATGGGGTCCGAAGGTTGTCTGAAGGTCTGCCACAAAGTCCAGCCAGCTGTCCATCCAGAGTGGACAGTCTGCCAGATCTCTGGAGTTTAGAAGGTCTGGCTCAAACCATTTGAGAGCCATTCCTTTGAGATACGATTGGGTGAACATAACCTTGTTTCTATCAAGACGAAATGCCTTGGGACAATCCTGGAAACATAGTTTGCACTGAACCAGGAATGTCCGGAGTTTCTTTGGGTCGGTTCCGTCGAAAGTGTCCAGCTCTCAGACCTTGGTGCATGAGGATGAGGTGTCGTTGGGGCGACAGGTTGAGCATGACAGATGGTCAACAGCCATTGCCAAGTTCTGCAAGACTGCCAGTTGGGGGTCTAGCTGTTCCAGGGCATCGACAAAAGGATTACCATCATCATCGTCAACATTGTTGTTGTCATCATCATCTCCAGGGCCATCATCTCCTGGACCGTCATCTCTGGGGTCATCGCCTCTGAAGAGGTCTGGGGTTGGTTGTGCCGTAGATGAGGAACGTCTGTTAGAGGAGCTGGTTCTAGGGGTCAGGGTAGCAAGGGGTTCTCCCCTGGTGGAGAAACTTCGAAATTGGCTCACCAACGGTGGAGGGTGTCAGCAGCTTGCTAGTGCGATACATGCACTAGACTCGTGCATGTCGTCAATCACAGCTTGTTCCAAAGCTTCAACAGCCATTGAGTGGGAATGGAGTCAGGTAGTCATAGTCATGGTGTGGGGGGTTTGGTGGGCTCGTGCAGGGATATGAGTTCAAATATACTGTCAAGACCGGTTCTCAATGGTCTCCGAGAGGGTCCGAGGGCAGAGGAAGCTTAGGGTGAAAGTCCAGGTAGTCAGAGTTTTAGCATACAACCCAGTACACTAGTTTCCTGCCGAGTCCCTAGAGGTCGGAACTATCCAGAAACTATCTGGAGTCGAGTGAGATTGATGAGTATCTTATTCAATATTCGAACTGACATGCTATGACATATGTACAAAGCTTTTATAGTACAGAGAAAAGTATAAAGCAATGTCCGGGGTGTAGTGACTACCGGAGTGCAGTATGGATGAGTAACAATATTAGTGAGCTTATTAGTAAGGTAAGTCGGTAGTCGCTGGATAGCCAGATGGTATGGGGATTAGTAAGACATACGGGTATGGTAGTGTAGCGAGTCACTTAGAGGCGTGAGAGAAACATACTAAATATGGCAACAGAAACAGAAATAGATCGAAAGTCAAATCAGAGATGGAATGGAGTTTCACGACAGAAGCCCATAGGGCTAGAATGACACCTCAGATGGTTGGACTGTGGTCCGGACCTTACATGCACATCACAGATGTGACAGGTGCCAAGGTAAGGTTTTACCTGCAAAACATTCACAACCAGGTGAATCTGCATATTCCAGGGTAATTTTAATTTAACAGCATTCAGCAACACTTCTATGACCTCATAAGGTCCAATCCACTTTTTGGTCAACTTCCAGCTCTGCTGGTCTTTCAACGAGAGGTGGTCTGTAGCTAGCCAGACCTGAGAACTGACAGAGTACATAGGGGAAGGGGAACAATGTTTATCTGCCTGAGTTTTCTGTCATTGCCTAGCTTTTCTGAGCAAGTTGTGTACATCCTGGAACACCTGGAACCAGTTTCTAGTGGTCTCCTCTGCTGCTTCTACCTTAGAAGTTGTTGGCTTGACACCCATTTGTGGAATATACAAACGAGTAACTTCAAAGGGGCACTTGCCAGTAGAACCAGACTTGGAGTTATTATATGCAAACTGTGCTAAGGGCAGCCAATCCTCCCATCTTTCCTGCTGATGGTTTATGTACATCCTGAGGTACTGCTGAATCTCACAGTTCAACCACTCAGTCTGACCATCTGTTTGTGGATGAAATGCCATAGAGAGCTTCTGCTTGATGCCTAACATTTTAAATAACTCATGGGAAAACTGCGAGGCAAACTGCGGTCCACAATCTGATACAATAGATAAGGGGAGTCCATGATGCTTCCAGACATGTGACAAATAAAGCCTTGCTGTGCTAGCAGCAGTTTCTTCAGTGGTGCACAGGATAAACTCAGCCTCTTTAGAGAAGCAATCTACTATGACCAAGACATGGGACTTTCCAGAGGTGGACTTGATGCCTAAATCCATGAAATCGGTAGTAATATCTTGCCAAGGTCCACTAGGGATCGGCAAAGGCTTAAGTTCTCCAGCTGGCAGCTTATTACTAGATTTGCTAGTCTGACATGTCTGACAGTGTTTTACATACTCTTCCACATTGGGTCTCAAGGTAGGCCACATGAACCAGCATGTGACCAATTCCTGAGTTCCTTTAATACTGTGATGACCCACTAGGGGTGAGTCATGAAGAGCAGCAAGAACCTTGTTATGAAGTCCTTCAGGTATGAAGACCTTATCTCCACTGTACAAAAGTCCATTCTTCAGGGTGAGCTCACTAGCATCAACCCCTACTGAAGCACAATGAAGTTCTTCCAGTGAAGATTCCAAATGAACTGAACAGAGTTGTTCGGGTTTAATAAATAACAACTCTTCTGTTTTTGTGTTTTCTTTGTTTTCTACTAAGTCCTCAAAGCAGGAAAGAGCATCTGGTCATCCCATAGAAACACCAGGTTTATGGACGATAATACAGTTAAAATGACTGAAATACTGCACCCATCGTGCCTGACAAGGTTGGAGTTTCTGAGACGTCATGAACCACTTTAGATTGTGATGGTCTGTCCAAATTTCAAACTGGTATGGAGTGGCCTCAAGGTAATGTCGCCATTGCTCCAATGCACAGATGATGGCTAGCATCTCCTTATCATGAACTGTATAATTTAATTCTGCTTCAGAGAGGGAGTGACTCAAATAAGCAACTGGTCTCCAGAGACCATCTTCACACTCTACCAACAACATGGCTCCAGTTGCATAATCTGAAGCATCAGTTTCCAGATGGAACTTCTGATCCTGATTGGGGAACATAAGAATAGGGGCTGAGGTGAATGCTTCCTTAAGCATATCAAATGCTAACTGACACTTGTCAGTCCACTGGAACAGAATGTCCTTCTTCGTGAGATCATTAAGGGGACGTGCCACTTGGGCAAAGTCCTTGATGAAACGTCGATAAAAGTTTGCAAGGCCAAGGAAGCCATGAACTCCACAAACAGTAGTAGGAACAGGCCAATTCTGCACAGCAGTGACTTTGGCAGGATCCATTCTAACTCTGTTAGTGCCAATGATCATCCCAAGGAAGTCAACTTCCTGCTTCTTGAAGAGGCATTTCTCCAGTTTAATGAACAGGTCATTTTCTTTCAACCTCCTAAGCACCTCCAGCACAATCTTGTCATGCTCCTTTTCATCATCTTTCTTTGTAAATATCATTACAGCAGTTTGCAAAAGTATATGGAAAAACCAAATTTCAGTTTCATGCTCCAGAGACTGCCAGTGAGGACCCCAGATGCAGCCCTAGATACATTTGGTAGACAATTTTAGTAGTTGGTGCTAGTGGGGCAAATATACCAAAGTACTTCTTGTTGAACATTGCTGTACTACTCATCTACTGATCAAAAAATTGTTGCCTTCAATGCCTCGAAGGGTCATCTCAGACGACCTAAAATGCCATATCCCCATCCTCCGCTGTGAGGGGTACTCTGTGAAGAACATCTGCCATGTCCTCAGTATCCGGAAAAGCATGGTCTACAGTGTCCTCAAGCAGTATCAGCAATTCAGTTCCATTGGAAATCCTCACAAGTACTCACATGTAGTCGGTCACCCTCGTTCTCTCAATCAAGATGACTATGCTTTCCTATCTGCCATCGTTGACCACCGCAGATCCATCTACCTTGATGAACTGCAGAGCAAGCTGCAGCTCAAGCGCAATGTCCAGGTGACCCTCTCCACACTTTCCTGCACCCTCCAATGTCTAGGTGTTACTCGAAAAATCATCTCTGCGCATGCTTACAAATGGAATGAGCTATTGCGGGCCATGTACATGAACCAGATCAGTGAAGAAGTACCAGATGCAAACATGTTGATGTTTGTTGACAAGGCTGCAAAGGATGAGTGTACAGTATTCAGGAAGTATGGGCGTTCACTGCAGGGTGTTCATTGTGATAGTCGGAGGCAGTTCATTCATGGGATGTGCTACTCTATCATTCCAGTTCTTACCCTCAACAGAATTATCACCTACAACATCATAGAAGGTCCAGTCGATACTGAGCAATTTGTCAAGTTTCTCAAAGACCATGTCATAAGTCTCAATTTCTTATCATTTTCTTATCGCTTTACAGTCTATGCAGATGCCATTCACTAATCCGTATCCCAGCCCACACAGTGTCCTTGTGATGGATAACTGCCACATCCATCACGGTGATGAAGTCCATCGTTTAGTGGAGGAGGAAAACTGTAAGTCGCAGCCAGCCTAGGTATCAAACGATGCTAAGTATTTTTCTAGTTTGCAGGCTCATCTATCTCCTGGCATACTTGCCAGATTACAATCCAATCGAACAAGCTTTCTCTGCCATCAAATCTTACCTTCGCTGTCATTTCTGTGACTTGCCTTTGATGTCCATAGTCCATGCATGTCAGAGCATTATGCCTGACAAAGCTGAGGGTTATTTCTGGGCTTCTGGATATATTACTTGATGTATATCAACTCCCCCCTCCTGTACAATCTTTGCAATCAATGTAGTTTCGTGTCCACACTTATTTCAGAAAAGATGGATTTCATGTGTCAAGTACACTATGACATCATGAAACTGTGAAGGGTGGAAGTGAAAAGAAAAAAAAAGGGCACAGCACAAAGTATGATAGCGATTGTGATTAGCTACTGATCCTCCTCCTCATTGCCAACAACGTACCAAGCTGGAACTGGCAGCCACTGCTTCTGTGTATCACAGAAGTAAAAAAGGTTGTAGTCGCAGACCAGAGGCTCACCGGTGCCTTTGTCATCCTTACACATGGGAGGGTTGCTGAAACGACAGCCACCCCCATCATGATAGCACTTGTCATACAAGACTCATTTCTTGGGAGGGGGGCCTTGAGTTTCTGGAGCTGAGGCTGAAGCAGACATATTGCTCCTCTTGCACTTTGCATCAGGGCCGTTCCACCATGCAGTACTTCCTTTCTTCAGGTGGATCACATCACTGGCAGAGATGCCCATGTCAGAGAGAAACTTGTCATCCACATCCTGTAGAATATCTGGTCCGATCCCATGCAATTCAAATGCAGACTTGTATGATGAAGCATATCAAACACCAAGGTTTGTCTCAGCATACTGGAGAAAACGTGTAAGTTGCGATGGAGAAGGGATGGGTGGAGATGACATGGTAGCTTCCTGACATCAAGTAGGGGTGCATGGAATGGTAGAACTCGGAGGCACTGCCAACTGGCTGGTAAGAAGGCCAGATTGGGTGAGTGTCTGGAGTAGAAGCACGGACGTCAGGGAGTTGACATCAACGGATGGTGACAGCGAATGAACTGGGGCCTTGCATGAAGGGTGGAGGACTGGTGCTTTATTCGCTGGGTCAAATGATGGAATGTTGGGTGGGACACTAATCATCGCTTGTCCATCCTCCTAATGATACAACCATCAGTTTAGTTATTCATGGTGCAGCCCAAAAATGTACCAGTGCGAGACACCAATCATGAATCATAGCAGGAGTCAGAGGGATCGCTCCAAGGGGGCCGACATATGTGAGACCTTCATCATGTTCATTCCTATACATCTTCTCCAACTTCAAATGCCATTGAGCAAGACATTGGTCGAGATCTGCTTTCTTCATATGGGTAGGACTCTCCTGTAATTATGCTGTTAGCCATAGTCAATGGGAGATGAGTATATGTACTGTATCATCATCAGTGGTGTGCTCCAAGTCGTTCCCAGAGCCGGAGCCAGCTGCTTGCAAGACCCGTGGAAGCTTCTCAACTTGTCACATGTCAACAAAGACCTTCATGACTGGCATAGCCTCATCAGAAATTTTCTTTACCATTTCTCTGTAGTCATTTTGATTGTCGACATCAATTGCATCGCTGATCCGCTGTCTGATGGGAGAGTTGGAGTAAGATGAACAGAAAGAAGAAAGCAAAAATGAACCCCTTCGCCTTTGGTGGGATATACTTGAGTGGAAAGTGCTTTTTTTCAGTGACTTGATAGTTTGTGAGACCATGCTTGTGGAGGATACTGTGCAAGAATTCAAGGTAGTTGGAGTCATCAGGAGCAAAGAGAAGCTCTGTCGTTTTCATGGACTTCTCTTCTTTGGATGTCATCTTCCCTTGTGCCATTTTCTTGACCTTTGAATAGACTGCCAGCGAGACTGAAAAGGCTTGCAAATTGACTTTGTCTTCCACAGCTGGAGACTGCGACATAGCACCAGCAAGCCAGAAGATGTGAGACAAGAGAGTACACTAACTACCAAATGTATCTAGGGCTGCATCCGGGGTCCTCACCAGCAGTCTCCAGAGCATGAAACTGAAATTTGGTTTTTCCATATACTTTTGCAAACTGCTGTAAGTCATCAATATATACTACAAAAACATCCTCCATGTCACTGAAGATATCATTCATCATGTTCTGGAACATGGTGGGAGAATTACAGAGTCCAAAAAACATAACCAGGGGCTCAAAAGCACCTTGGTGACAGATGAAAGCAGCTTTCCACTTGTCACCTTCCTTGATGCATACATTGTTGTATCCCCACCTAAGATCCATCTTGGTAAATAATTTACAGCCTTTCAACTTGTCAACAAGCTGTGAGATAAGTGGGAGCGGATACGAGTTCTTGACTGTATGCTCATTTAAATATTGGTAGTCCTGTACCATGCATTTCTTTCCATCCTTCTTTGGGACAAAGAACACAGGAGATGTCTGCAGAGACTTTCTCGGCAGAATGTACCCCTTTTTGAGCTGTCCATCAATGAAGCTACTAACTTTGGCTTGCTCATCGGGAGAGAGAGGGATCAACCTTCCCTTTTTTGGTACAAATGAGTCTTTGAGTTCAATAGCATGGTCCCATGGTTTCCTAAGCAGCATGTGTTCGGATTCCTGGACAGAGAAGACAGATAAATATTCATTATATTCCTTTGGAACAAGTTCCTCAGGGGTTTTGTTGGTTTTCTTGACTTCCTCCTGCTTGGCAGAAGCAACTGTGGCAAGAAAAGTGTCCTGTGCTACAGCTTCAATCCTTTCTATGCATCTTACAAAGGCTGGCTTTGGCACTAACTTCCTACATGAATACAGGCACCTCCTCATCAAGACTTCACCAGTCTTCCAATTGACCTCAGGGTTATGAGTGGCAAGCCACGTGTGTCCCAATATCATGTCATGAGATCCCAGATCCATGACATTGGCTACTAGTTCTTCAAAGTGGTTCCCAAACTGAACATGAAGCAGTACCTGATGTGTAATCCTTCCAGAGGAATTGCGAGTACCATCGACATTAAATACATCCACTGCCCTAGGCAAAGCAAGCTTCAGGAGTTTCTTTCGTTCAATGAATTTAGAGTCCAAAAAGATGCCAGTGGTGCCAGAGTCCAAGAGAGCCTGCACAGCATGTGCATCTCCTTTTTGAGACCTGATAACCATGGGAACAGAAACATGGTCCTTCAAGTTTAGCGAATGAATTTGGGGTTTTGGTGGTACTGTCACCTCATCGTTGCTTTCCTTTTTGGTGACTACCATATGAGAAGAAGAAATATTTTTTGGGTTTTTATAGGCAGAGGAATTAAGCGAACCACATTTAACGTCTGGTTCTGAGCCCAACTGGGACCCCACTGCAGATGGTACATCAGAATCCATATCTAAGTCCACATTATCTACAGAGAGAGGAGAAAACGTATTTACAGAAACAAAGTCTGAGAAAGAAACCCTTTTTTGTGATTTAGTGTTTTCTACTTTTGTATTTTTATTTTTAAAGGAAGAGGGATGAGATGAGGAAGAAAAACATTCAGTACTAATAGAGTCTACAGGGCCCAACTTCACTGTAGCTCTGACTCTTTTAACTGTCCAATATGAGCAATGATCTGCTCAAAGCTCATCCCCTCCATTGCTTTAAGGTGGGGGTCAATGCCTTCAGAACAGACCTGCCATCCTTTGTTCTTGTTTTGCCCTTTCGGGCACTGTGGTCTTATGTGACTGGTCTGGCCACAGCTGTAACACTTGTAGTTTGAGAAGTCTTTTCTTGCAGGACCCCTCGACCCGCTTGCAGTGCCAATGTCCACGGGTGTGCCACTGCCTGAAGTAACACCAGCTGAAGGGCAGTTGAAGTTTTGAGTCCAGCGACTGCCAGACTGAGATGTTTGGAGTTTAACAGCCTCCATAGCTGCACCCTGTGCTCTTCCTTCTGCCCTGTATATAAATTTGTTGAAGTATTTCAGGGTGCATAGCCTGCTCCAACATCCAAATTGCATAATCATCAGATACCCTGGATGCAGTCCTCAGTGTGTTGAACTTTGCCAAGAACTCCTCTGTTCTGGCATTTCCTTGCCATATGTTGGCCAACTGCCTTTTGGCCCAATCCATGTTATGAAGAGGGCAGAACCTCATTTCTACTTCAGCCACAACCTCAGCATGGGTGGGCCACCTCTGAGCTGCGAGACATGTGTCAATTCGGGCCCTCGCATAAGCCCCTGCTATTGGTCCAGTCATACAAGACCAGACTGCCAGCACATCCTCCTGGTGAGTCTTGAACTCAGCTAAGGCCACAAAGGCCTGCATCTTCAACCACCATTCTTCAAACTTCGAAATTGAGCCATCAAACTGGCCTGGGTCTGCTATTCCCCATTTCATGGGGTCTATGGGAGCATTTCCTGTGCCTGCTCCACCGGTGCCTCCACCACCTCTATGCTGTTGTTGCTGGGCAGTGATGGTGGTGGCGACCTGCTGCCTGACCATAATTGAAAGCTGCTGCATAAACTGCAGCATGTCTTCCATCAAGTTGTGGGGGTCCATTGTTGGCAACTAGAACAGGGCAACAAAGAGGGGGGTGGATTGTATGTCTGTTCTGTAAGTTGTACAGAACATGTAACACAAAACCGAGGAGATTTGGATCTTCTTCCTTGGGAGAAGGGATTCAGGGGGTGGGGGATTCTTGTTTGATGTACAGCTAGATTTGTAAAACTACAGGAGACACCAACTCCTCTTTCTTGACTTTTGGAATTTTGGAAACTTTCAACAATTTTCCCTGGCCTCAGTGCTGGTACTCTGTTGTCAACTACTGTAGGGGTACCATAGTGCTACTAGATATATGGTAGTATGCTTTCTACCTCCTGAGCATCAGGGCACTACTTTATGCTATGTGCTTCCACCCCCTAATGTGGGTTGCACCTTCACACTACCCTTGATGGATAGCAGGACTACTGACTACAGTTCTTCTTCAACACAACCTCCAGCTGACAGGAGGACAAGACTAAAGGTGTCGTCTCATGAAAGAAAGGAAAAGAAGAACATAAAGCTCCTTAACCCTGGAGTCCAGGTATAGTTTCCCTATATGCCTGGGAGCTAGCAGAGTGAGGGAGATTTTGATAATTGAGTTCAAGTGTGACAACCGACAAACAATGTTGTATCTTGGTCACTCCAAGAACTGATAGAGAGTTTAGTATGAAAGGAGTTTTTAGGTGCAAGCATGAAATGAACTCGATTGGAGTATCCTATGACAAGAGAACCTGGTACTTATACTACTAGAGCTGTTTGTACCAAGGAACGTCATAGAACAAACCAAACAAAGAGAGATAAATGCGATTGGCTACAGCTGAACATGCTGAGTCAATGTGGCAACTGCTGACTAAGTGGAGCGTCTAGTGAGCATCTATGTAACCCTAACCAGAGAGTAACTACAAAAGGAGAACTACACTAGAAAAGTTAAATACCATTACAGGAGCTGGGCTACTGTGCTGGAGCTTGTAAGGGCTGGGGTTGGGTGGCACATGGCCTGTGGGGGTCGAAGCCCAGGCTTGATAGGGGTCCACCACCCAAATTGGCCTCAGCTCGTGTGCTGTGCCCTTGGACAGGTCCAGGTAGTGGTTGAGATACTGGATACTCTGGGTTCTAGGTTGATTATCCAACTGGCTCTACAGTACGGATCTAACTAAGTATTTATACTACTAGTCCAGAGGGGGCACTACCAGAGTTCCAGTAGTCTTGGTAATAACTAAGGGGCTATGTATGAATGTTAGTAAGTGAGTGACTAAAGAAAGTCTGGGAACCTGTCTACCGGTAGTGGACACAGGTCTGACAAATGCACAGTAATAACTAATCGTACTAAGGAATGTGGTAGTGCTAGACTAAACAGAGAACAAGACTTGGACTAGAGGGTCTGGAAGTGGACACTGGTCTGGAGTTTGCATGCACTACTACTGGAAAACAGATAACTACCGGTAGTGTACTTACTAGTAGTGCGACCCAAATACATGCATATGACAATGGAGAGCAATAACAGACATATTCCAAACCATCCTCAGAGTACCAGTGGACCCTCACAATACAAAGGCCCCCTAAGACAGGATCAAAACAGGTTGACAGTGCAAACCTCTTCCAATCCCAGAAAGAGACCTGCACCATCACCTCCTGGCTCCCCTCCACCCTGTAGGACTCCCAAACCATATCTTGCACACTATTCCCTTAGCAGACTGATAATCCATCAACATCAAGACAACTGAGTTGCTTGGGCAGACTACAATGATGATATGGGTGACAACTTTGAAGTTACTGTCACACCCATGCCTTCATTCTGGGTTACTGACCCTCCTCTGCTCTGCTCTGCTCTTGTCTGCTTGTTCTAGCACCCATATGGTGTGCTCCTGCCTAGTCCTCTGTCAGCCACTGTTGGCCCTTGTTGGCCCCACCACATGGCTGTCACTTCTTGGTCAGGTGACACCTTCCACCCTCTTAGGGGTCACCTTCCTTTTGGGTTGATGGGCTGGTCTAGGCATGGCACAGCTACTGCACCACATGGTTCAGCACAGGGTCACTACCCATTTAGGCTTTTGGCCTACCTTCTGATTGGCTATTGGCAGGTGCCCCAAAGTCTTTCTGTCTGTACCATTCCTCTTTAGATGTTTCTTCTTTGTCCCAAGGTTCACCTCCATTGAATGTACCATTCTCTGACTGAAGTTTTCTGATGTTTCTGCCCTTTGAAAATTTACTGTACTCCATATGTTAGTTCTGACATTCCAATACTGTACCACCTTGATGGCACACTTGCTGTATATAAGCCCACCACACTCAGTGGTGGTCCCTCAGTACAAATATTGATTTAGTTCTCCTTCTCTGTGGTCCTCAACCAGCCTCCTCTATCTTCTGTTGGGCTTCCCCCATCTCATCTCTCTGTCTGACATCCAAGGGCTGGGCTCATACAAGGGGGCAGCACATGAGCTGAACCTGATGCCCTCTTCCAAACCTCTGTTGCAACTGTCAGCCACCCTCTGGCCAATGTTGCTCTCTGTTGGCCCTCATCAGCCAAGCATCAGCTCATGTCAGTCTACCCTTGTACACCTCCCATGGCCTCTGTGAGTGCTGGGGATCATTGGAGTAGGCCCAAACTTGACAGTTACAAGGATACATGTCACCATCCCCATCACCCCATGACAGACCCAGGCCTTACTCATCAGGAAGCAATGGAAGAACTGGGGCTTGCTTTAGATAAGGCCCTCTATGATCTCAAAGCAATTTCTGACCACACTACCTTCCCAGCTGACTTTATAGACAAAGTCACATCCATCTATGAGAAAGTGTCAGGCTCAAACCACAAGCAACCCCAACCCACTCCAAACTCCAACAAGGATATAGTCTCCATTCTTATGAAGCTCACCCAAGAAGTAGAAGACCTTAAATGGTCACACACCAACCAGCTGACCTCCCACCCCCCAAAGGATTCCTTTGCCACTGGACCCATCATCAAAACCCAACCAAAGCTGCCTACCCAAACCTGCTCAAACCCTATACTGGAAACCAGAAGATTGAACAACCCCATGACTTGCCACCACCTAGCATGCCTCATTATCCAACCGGTCTCTCTCCTCCACCCCCCAATGAGTGCTTCTCTGGTAAGGAAATCATCAACATCATCAACTCATCCCTTAAACACAAGACCAAAGCCTCAGTGGTAGCAGTCAAGTGGAATGACAAGGGTAACTGCATTGTCATACATAGCTTACCCCTCATTTACAGCTGAAGACCTCCTACCCCACAGCAAAGAAATAGCTAAGGCTCTGCTGGATTGTCAAGCCCTAGATGGTTGGACTGCCAAACCTGACAAGAAATGGCATAGAGTCCTAGTCCATGGTGTGGACACTGGAAAATCAGAAGTTGATGATATACAAGATCTAAATGATTTCCAAGGCTGGACTATGAGTGAACTAGAAGACAAATTTTTGACCCAAACCCCTTCATGACAGGTATCCACCTAATGGAACCCCCCTGGTGGATTGCCCACCCTGAAACACTTTGACAAAAGCTACATTCTTCAATTGTACTGACTGTCTCTTCACAGGAAGAAGTCAACTTCCTACTCAATGTAGGAGGTGCCTTCATGTTTGGAAGATACACTGCTATTAAACACTACCAGGACACCAAGCCTGTCAAACAATGCACACACTGCTGGTTGTTTGACCACTTCTCTGTAGGATGCTCTTCCCCCCCCAAATGTCATATCTGCACAGGTTCACACAAGGAGGATTCCCATGTCTGTGACAACTGCCCTGCTATGGACAGCCAAAGCCCAGAAGGGATGCACACACATTCCCATTCACTGCACAAACTGCAATGGAGATCACCCTGTGGACAATGCCAATTTCCCTGCAAGATGTATTGCCTTTGGCACAGTCAGATCTGCCACAATAGGTGGCCAAAATGCATGCCCACTTAACTGCAGAAACACCCAAGCATGAGAGAAAGTAACTGCACAGGCCCTATACACATCATCCAACTGAACACAAACAGGTGGAATGTAGTATGCCATGCTTTACTTAACTGCACCACTCATGATTTCAATATCATTGTACTAACTGAACCTTGGTTTGGCAACATAGGTAATAACCAAAGAGGCCCAGTAGTGGGGCTGGGATGGACCCCAATACTACCATTACAACCTATCCCAGACAATATTACACCCAGAGTTATGGCATATACCTGATGTAGAAATGACTTTACAGTTATTCTATGCTCAGACTTAGCCTTAGGTGTGGATATGCAGATATTACAGATAGACCAACCCCCTCATATGCTGGTCTTAGTTGCCAATATCTATAACCAAAGGGCTGGTGATGACCCCCATTCCTGGACCCTTGACCATCTCATAAACATGACACTCCCAAACAATCTGCCTTTAGTCATCTCAGGTGATTGGAACCTACATCACCCCCTATGGTCTGCTGATGACCACACACAAAGCCCCAAAGCAGAAGTGTTGGTAGACTGGTCACTTGAAAAGGACTTAGTACTACTCAACAAGAAAGGCCTACCTACCTACTTCTCCCATGATGGGGTATCACTGTCTACTCTCGACCTAACCTTCACCAACCATGCTGCAATTACTGGAGAAGCAGTATGCAACTGGAAAATAGACCATGAGCTTTTGTGCAACTCAGACCACTTCACCCTTACCTGGTCCATTGACCAGGCCAACCTCCCCATAGTCAACATAACAGCACAGAAGTACAGATGGAAGGATGTGGATAAAGACAAGAAGATTGCATGGAAAGCCAAGTATTCTGCTGAAATAAATGAAAGACAGTGGATCTTCAATCAGCTGGCATCACTTAAGTACCCATCCACTCAAACTCTGGAAATTGCAGCTAATGAACTACAGAATGCCATCACCACTGCAACAAAAGCTCACATCTCTCTCCACAGGGATAGCAAGCATGCAAGACCATGGTGGTCCATTGACCTAACTAACTGTCTCCACAACATATGTGACCTGCAACATGCAGCCACAGCCTTCTGCTCAGTCACAGGTGATACAGACCCAGTGACCACCTGCCAAATAAAAACAGCTCATAATTGATTCAAGAGAAAGGTTAGAGTGGCTAAAAAGAAGTGGATAGAGGAAGAACTCCAGAAGGCTGATCTGAATGAAGTTTGGAATTTTACAAAATGGCCCAAAGGCATCCATCAATACCCAACACCAGCCATCAGTTGAGGCCCAGACAGGCCAGAGGCTGCCTCCCACCAAGACAAATGTGACACTCTCAGAGATATGCTTTTCTAACCTCCACCAATGCTTCAAACAGAGCAGGTCAACCTCATTAATCCCCTCCCTGATGACATCCCATGGCCCCATATAACCTATGCTGAAGTGCATAATGCCATTTTCTCCCCAAACTACAAGAAAGCCCCTGACCCAAGTCAAATCACATACTTGGCACCATGGTTAGCCTGGCAAGCAGATGCCACCCCAATATACCTTCTCATTTCCTGCTGTGCTAACACTGGTTACCACCCCCACCTATGGCACAAGACCATCACAGTTGCCCTGCATAAACTGGGTAAACCAGACTACTCTGACCCTAGGGCATATCACCTCATTCAGCTAGAGGAATGCCTAGGCAAAGTCTTAGAGACAGTCATGGCCTGTCATCTTTCTTTGTGGATCCACACATATGGTCTAGTCCCCCCAACCCAATTTGGCAGCCACCCCAGCAGCTCTACCATGGATGCCACATTAGCACTAGTGGATGACATTGAAGCAGCTGTTGTGTGCTGGCAGCTGATAATGTGTTGTTCTAAGACATGGGCCGATGTGCACTTATAGATCACCTTGCAGCTAACCTGAACCAGAGGGTGGGAATAGGTGAGTCAGTAGTGACAGGCCTGTTCCAGGTGTATTGGGTTTGACACGAAGTTAATTGCAGCTAGTCTGACAGGGACACCCTTTCTATCCATGACAGTTGAAGGGATGAAGACTTGTACACAAGGGTGGAATTAGGTACCAAGGGGTACAACCAGAATATCTCCAAGGGATCATACAGTTGAACAGAGGGAAAGGAGAATTTATAGAGGAGATGACCTCAACCTTTACCAGGGAGGATAGTTGGTAGAGTGAAGTACAAGGAGACCAAGTCACATCTGGGGGGTATTATATACCCTACAGGCGACTGGCTCATGTAAGTATGATACTACTAGAACTGGTAAGGTAAATAAGGAGGTCTTTCATCCAATGCATAAACAGAGAGTGCTTGGATGACCAGGGAAGTCTTTGATGTGTCAAGTCATGATGACTGACTGCATAATCAAAGATGACAGCCATCTTCCACTCATATGGCATGACGTGACATGTCAAGTTGCATGTGGGAGAAACCAAACAGTAAAGTAAAAGAAGTCGATGATCCCAATCAGGATCTTGCTTCACATGGGAAATGAAAGAAAGGTAAAACTGTAGAAGGAAACATATCATAAGCATACCATTGAGTTGTATAGTAAAGTCCACAGGCTTGTCCCTCAGGGGACAGAGGCTGGTAAAGTGAGGCACTATCAAAGCATGGGAAGGGGAATGACGGTGGTGGGTGTGTAGGCACAAGGCAGTAGCAGGACAAAACAGGCAACACAGCAGTAGTGGTGTGACATCACCCCCCCTCTTTAAAAAGGGTTGGTGGCCTCACCAACATTTAATCAAAGTTGGCAAAGATAGACCTTTCAAGGTCGTCGAGGAGTGGGATTGGCCTTGGATGGTCCAATAGGACATCCATAAGGGTCAGTCCAGCAAGAACCTTTTCCATCATGGCAGGACCAGTGGCCAAGTCATCGACAGTCAAGACAGGTGTGCTTGTAGAAAGGATGGAGGGGATCAAGTGGAACTCACCCTCCCAGCTCAAGGTGGAGCTGGTCGGTTTGTTCAATGGGGAAGAAGGGCTTTGCTGGGGGTGCACAGGTCGTCTTAGTTGCATTGAATAGATCATACAACCAGTATCCTTGGGTATTGTAGACCTCGAGGAAGAAGCTTCTCCATTTTTGATTCTCTCTTCTTCTGGGACCCATGGATTGTCACATCTTTCTCCAAGTACTTGGGCAGCAAGCAATAGGAACTTTCTACTGGCTGCCTCTTCTTCCTCTCTTCTTTGATTGATGGCAACTGTCACATCTGTGACGTGTGCACAAGTTCTGGACTGCAGTCCGACCATCTGAGGTGTCGTTCTAGCCCTATGGGTGTTATGCCTAGACCCGGCACCTTCCATTTCCAGGCTAGAGCTCTGGCTATGTGCTTTCTGCCCTGCTATTATACTCATGCTCAGCTGCTCCCTCATCACTATCCTTATCGGGATACACGTCATCCTTCCTAACCGGCCCGCCAGCCTCTACCTTTGGTGACCGCGTGGTAACCAATCCTTGTTCCAGTCTTCGGAACTTCCTCCCTTCCATTGGGCGTAACCCCAACTCCATATCTGGTATCGTGTTGTGTGCCCTTCAACAGGGCCTTTGTCTCCAGTCTTGTTCATGACTTGTTCTCTTTCTCTGACTCATCTTTGTGTTCGCTGCCTGTTTGTACTATAGCTGCGCATTGCTGTGCATAGTTGCTTCTCCTGTCGTGAGCCCACTTTGTGTGCTCACTCCCATTGGCTCCAAGATCCGTACATACCTTATGTCTTGTGCCCGTTTACCTTAATTGTGTTGTGCCCATGTCTCCACATTACTGTATATGCTACATGCCCATTCTTAGTGGGCCATGGACATTGTTTCCCTTGGGCTCGGTGCCTGCTACAGCTACAGTATATATAGAGGTACTGTACCACTGTATTCCTTAACTTTTCGCTACCTTGCAACATGGCTCATATATTTCCATTCTTTGGAGATACATGTGGGTCGTCCAAGGGTGCTCAAAGTAACCATGCACCGAGGTGAACCTTAGGTTCCTACACCATTCTTTGGTGCTTCAAGGAACTCTTTGATTATACCGCTCTTTACGTTCCTACACCTTTCTTAGGTGCTTCGAGGAACCTGCGGCATAACAATGGGCTCCCATTGTGAAACTCCGTTCTGTCCCTAGTTTGACTTATGATCTATTTCTATTTCTGTTTCCATATTTAGTATGTTTCTCTCATGCTTCTAAGTGACTTGCTACACTTCCGTACCCATATGTCTTACTAATCCCCATACCATCCGGCTATCTGGTGACTACTGACTTACCTTACTAATAGCTCACCAATATTGTTACTCATCTGTACTGCGCTCCAGTAGTTGCTACACCCCGGACATTGCTTTATACTTTTCTCTGTACTATAAAAGCCTTGTACATACATCGTAGCACATCAGTTCAAATATTGAATAAGATACTCATCGATCTCACTTGACTCCAGATTGTTTCTGGATAGCTCCAACCTCTAGGGACTCGGCAGGCAAATAGTGTACTAAGTTGTATGCTAAAACTCCGACTACCCAGACTTTCACTCTAGCTTTTCTCTACCCTCGGACCCTCTTGGAGACCATTGAGAACCAGTCTTGACAGCAACCCAATGAACTCCTGGGCAAACAAGTTCTTCTTCGACCAGTATGACCCCTTCTGGAGTCATAGTACCCCTCTCCTCTTCCCTAGTGCTGCCAGATACTGCAGGTGAGCCCATTTGGATGGATGGTACCTCGGGTTTTGGAACTTCTTCCAATTGTCCATCACAAGACCTTCTTCCATCGTTCTGAACTTCACAACTTCTAGAGGTTGGTGCATTTTCCCATCCAGGAACTCCCTTTCCTTCCATAGTGTCTGGACCAAGTGCATTGGTCCTTCTGTCAGTAGAACCATGGGTAGCTCCAGGAGGTGGGACAAACACAGGGAGTGTGCTGCGAAACGACCAAAAGGAGTGAGCAAGCGAGGGTCCAAAGTGAGAATGTATGATGTTTATGAGGCAGATCAGCAGGTTTTGCATTTCTTTGATGACTTTCATTCCTTCTGACTCCATAAACGTGGTGCCTTTAGAATCTTTGTCAACAACTACATCTCCAGTCTTTAAGATGTTGGTGGCATGGTGTACAGTGATTTTGATGCTTCCATAGACCTGAGACAGCAACCTGAGATAGTCACTGTCATGGCTGACATCCCATCCATAGACAATCCATTTGTCATATTTTTCAAGGATCTGTATGTAGCTTTCATAATCCTCTGGTTTGCACAAGAGGTTGGCCAGGACAGATCTTCTGACAGATGCATGGGGGATCGAAGGTGAGGTTGGTTTGTTACTACCTGCTGAGTCATGGGATGCAGAGGCGTTAGAGGATGGAGATCCTTCAGGGGGTGGCATGTTGCATGTCTGCTGGTAGACTGCCTCTGGGTATGGGTGCGTTCTGGGTGTTTTGGGAGGTGCGCAGCACTTTCCCTTTGAGAGGTGGCAAATTGTGATGCTGGAGTGGGGGTTCTGGGGAGCTGCAGTGTTGGGGTCAAAAAGGGATTTAATGGAGGCAGTGATAGAGGTGGTGTGCAGTGTGGATACTTGGGATACAGGTGATGAGTAACCTGGGGAGAAGTCATAGTCGGTGTTGTCATAGGATATGTAGGAGTCCAAGAGGTATTGATGTGACTCAGAATTGCATTCATTGTCAGAATAAGACATTAGATGGAGTTTCTTTTACGAGAGGGTCTCTTCTGATGTGAGGAGACATGAGTGGGTTGTTGAGACTCTGGGGGTTTATGATGATTCCTTTTATACTCTTCAAGCAGGTCTTCTGCATTGATGAGATTCGACTCTGGTTCCCAAGTATTGCTTGCGTGTCCATACCCACTCCACTTGACCAAATATCACATATGTGTACCATGTCCAGTCTGCACTTCCTTATGGTTCAAGATCACTTCGACTTCCCATTCTGGGACATCATCGATCAGATCTGGAAGTGGCAGAGGCAGTGTAGGTCCATATTCAGGAGTTTCGTGATACAGGAAGATCCTGGAGGTATGAAATACCAGATGCACCTGCCAATGATTGGGTAGATCTAGGCATATGGCAACCTCTGACAGAACTTCTTTGATCCAGAATGGTCCTATGTGTTTTGGGGCAAGTTTTGTTGACTGTAGGTTGTGTTTTAGGTCACACACATCCAGCCAAACAAGACTATCTTTGATTGGTGGGGTGTATGACAACAGGTCTGGGCTGCTTCTGGCCATCTTCTCCATGGTGTTCTTGTGAGCTATGAGCATGGCATCTCTAGCAAGGGCCAGAGCTTCCAGGTGTTCCTTGACCTGCAGGGCTTTTGACATGTGTACAAACAGGTAAGGGTCTGGGTTGTAGCCATAAAGGAGGTAGTATGGGGTCTGGCTGTGGGTTGAATGTACACACAAGTTGTGAGCAAACTTGGCAAGAGCAAGGTACTTGCTCCATTCATTAGGTCTCTTGGCACAGTACATCTGTAGATACATTTCGACCTCCTGGTTGACACATTTGGCTTCTCCATTGGTTTGTGGGTGATATCTGGACAAGTAGCGAGGCTTGATATGAAGTGCTTTGTAGAGATTCTGTGTAAATGCACTAACAAACTGTGGGCCTTGGTCAGATATGATTGACTCAGGAATGCCATAGTGGGGGTAGACATGTTGTAACCAGAGGTCAGCTAGACCTTCAGAATCCACCATCTTGGTACATGGGAGTAGTTTCACAGCCTTGGTGAGACCATGGTCAATGATTGTGAGGATAGAGTCATGTCCATAAGACTGCAGGAGGTTGGTGATGAAGTCCATAGAGACTTGTTTGAATGGGAGAGGCATATGTGACTCGATAGGTTGGAGTGGCAGAGGGTGGGCTCAGCAAACACCCTTCGAGGCCTGACAGGTAGGACAGCCTTTCACATACTCTCTAATGCTCTTCCACATGCCTGGCCAGAAACATTGACAATTCATGGCGGAGCACATTGCTCTGCCACCAGGGTGGCTGGCAGATGGGTGATCATGGAAGTTGGACAGGGTCTTCTTCCAAGCTTTCAGAGGAATGTAAATCCTTCCATTTTTAGTCTTGATATTAGTTGTCAGGTCTTCGACAACTTCTTCTTGTCATCCATCATTTATAATGACATAACTCTTGTCATCCTTTGATGACATCTTGATTTCTTCAAAGACTTCTTGTGAAACATGACAGATTCCAGGTGTCACATCCATGACATGTGTGCAAGGTCTGGACTGAGTTCCAACCATCTGAGGTGTTGTTCTAGCCCTATGGGCTTCCATCATGAAACTCTGTTCCATCTTTGATTTGACTTACAATCTATTTCTATTTCTGTTTCCATATTTAGTATGTTTCTCTTGTGCTTCTAAGTGACTCACCACACTACCATACCCATATGTCTTACTAATCCCTGTACCATCTGGCTATCTGGTGACGACCAACTTACCTTACTAATAGCTCACTAATATTGTTATTCATCCATACTGCATTCCAGTAGTCGCTACACCCTGGACATTGCATTGGACTTTCCTCTGTACTATAAAAGCCTTGTACATATGTCATAGCACATCAGTTCGAATATCAAATAAGATACTCATCAATCTCACTCGACTCCAGACAGTTTCTGGATAGTTCTGACCTCTGGGACTCGGCAGGAACTAGTGTACTAAGTTGTATGCTAAACTCCAACTATCCAGACTTTTCACTCTAGCCTTCCTCTGCCCTTGGACCCTCTTAAAGACCATTGAGAACTGGTCTTGACAGTACATTCAAACTCAATCCCTGCATGAGCCCACCAAAATCCCCCATGCCATGACTATGACTACCTGACTCCATTCCCACTCCATGGCTGTTGAAGCTTTGGAACAAGCCACAATCGACGATATGCATGAGTCTAGTGCACATTTCAAGATCGTCCCAAGGCCTTCTGCCTGGACAGAAACAAAGTAACGTTTGCCCAATCATATCTCAAAGGAATGGCTCTCGAATGGTTCAAGCCAGACCTTCTAAACTCTGGAGACCTGGCAGACCATCCACTTTGGATGGACAGCTGGCTGGATTTTGTAGCAGATCTCTAGACAACCTTTGGACCTCATGACCTGGTTGCAGATGCCAAACACCAACTCGACCACCTCCACATGAAAGAGACACATCATGTAAACCATTATGTGGTTGACTTCAACAGATTGGCATCACAAGTCCAAGGTTATGGAGATGGCGCCCTCTGCCACCTGTTCTATACCAGACTCCCAGATCGCATTAAGGACGAAATCAGTAGGGTTGGGAAGCCCACTACACTATACAGACTGTGTGCACTATCCCAAGAAATTGACACATGCTACTGGGAGCACAAGGACGAGATCTCTCATCAAGCAAAGTCCTCCAGCAACAACTCCAGAAATAACTCCAGAGGCAAGGCCAACTCAAACAAAGGGGACAAGCAGAAGTCTGGTAATGCCAATCCCCAATCTGGTGGAAACCAGCAAACTCCATCCACCTCAAACCCCAAGCCTCCAAACAATCAGAACTCCAGAGCACCATCCACATTATCCAACAAGCTTGGTAAAGATAGCAAGCTGACACCTGCCGAGTGAAAGAGATGTTTCAAGGAGAACTTATGTATGTTCTGTGGAAACCCTGGGCACAAGGCCAAGGAATGCCCTAAATCTACATCTTGCACAGCTAAGGCTTGCACAGCCATGATTACTGAGTTGGAAGCCAAACCAACTGCCTCTGCTGAGGCAAAAAAAATAGAGTGCAACTCTCAGAACTCTGCACAGCCTGGAAATTGTGTTGATACTGACTGTGCACCCTTGGAGGCATGCCTCAATGCATCTGCTCTTTCAAATCCTAATTCATTAAAACCTTCTGTCACCCTCGACTCATATAATATTCTGGACTTTCTAGCATTAATAGATTCAGGCTCAACCCATTGTTTTGTAGATTCTACTTTTGTCAATAATCACAGTCTTTCAACCTACTCCATCCCACCTCTCCTCCTCTGTCTGTTTGATGGTGTGTCAATGACATCAATCAATAAAGCCTCAAACCTCTCAGTCTGCTTTCCCTCTGGAGATATCACCGACATGATCTTCTATGTAACACTGTTGGACTCTGAGTGTAAGATAGTTCTCAGACATAACTGGCTCACCCATTACAATCTGTTGATTGATTGGGTACTGAGCAGTATTAAATTCTGAAACCTTACATCTTGTTTGCCAGCACTGATGTCGCCCTCTGACTCAGAGTCAACTCCAAGAAACCCTGTAGACGCCCCCCTGGGCTCTCTGGACATCACCCATCCTGAGTCAGTTGATAACTCCTCTCCACCCAGCACTTGAGCACCAAACATCTCCCTTGTCAATGCAGTGGCCTTTGTCTGTGCTTGCAAGCTAGATGGCTCAACCCAGTTCTCCCTCCAGGTCCAACCTCAGGATGGTACCAAACTCCAGGCTGCCACTGTACAGGATACCCCAGACTTGTCATTGGTACCCCTGGACTATCATGACTTTGCTGATGTGTTCGGCAAGGCCAAGGCAGCTACACTTGTGCCTCACCAGGAGTTCAACCTCAAGATAGAATTGGAGGAAGGAACTACTCTGCCATTGGGAACCCTCTACTCGCTTTTGTCTGTTGAGCTTGCTGCTCTCCAGACCTTCATTGATAAAAATCTCACTACTGGCTTTATTCATCCAATATCGTCCCCATATGCCACACCTGTCCTTTTTGTCAAAAAGAAGGACAGACCACTTCACCTTTGTGTTGACTTTAGGGGCCTCAACAAGATCACCAAGAAGGACCATTACCTGTTGCCTCTCATTTTGGACTTACTTGACTCACCTAGTTGGGCTAAGGTATACACTAAAATTGATCTGTGCCATGCCTACCACCTGGTGTGCATCGCTGAAGGAGATGAATGGAAGATGGCTTTCAGAACCTGTTATGGATCTTACGAGTGGCTGGTGATGCCATTCAGACTTACCAATGCCCCTGCAGTGTTCCAATGCTTCGTCAACTCCATCTTCATGGACCTACTGGATGTATGCATCATTGTCTACCTAGACGACATCCTTATTTATTCTGATAATATGGAAAACCACAAAAAACATGTCCATGAGGTACTCTGCAGACTCTGGGAGCATGGCTTGTATGCCACACCAGAGAAATGCAAATTCCACTCCAAGTCCATGGAATACCTCAGTTTCTTGTTATCCCCTGATGGTTTGTCAATATCTGAGGATAAGGTAAAGGCTGTCCATGACTGGCCTGAACCCCATAAAGTGAAGGACATTCAATCCTTCCTTGGCTTTGCAAATTTCTACTGTCATTTTATCTTCAATTACTCGGACATTGTGGTCCCACTGACACGTCTCACATGGAAGGGGGCACCTTGGAATTTCTCCAAGGATTGTTGCCAGTCCTTTAATCGTCTCAAGGAAGCTTTCTCCATGGCTCCAATATTGACTCACTTCCAGCCTGGCCTTCCCATCATGGTAGAAACAGATGCTTTGGACTATGCCATTGCTGGCATCCTGTCCATCACTTGCCCAGATGGTGAGGTACAACCAGTAGCATTCTACTCCCAGACTTTGACCACCCCGGAGTTGAACTATGACACACATGACAAAGAGCTGTTGGCAATTCATGAAGCCTTCCAGACCTGGCACCATTACCTCAAAGGCCCCACACACCCCATTGATGTCATTACCAACCACAAGAATCTTGAATACTTCTCCACCTTGAAAGTGCTCACCAGACACCAAGCACATTGGTCTGAGTACCATTCTCAATTCAATATGGTCATTCGTTTCCACCCCAGTAAGCTTGGAGCAAAGCCTGATGCCTTGACTAGATGATGGGACATCTACCCCAAAGAGTGGGATAGGGGCTACACCCAAGCTAACCCACAGAACCTCTGACCAGTGTTCACCACTGAACAACTATCCAATTCATTATGGGTGACCTACTTAGAAAGCCTGGTACTGCATGCTAGTATAATCATGGATGTCGAGAAACTCCATGAAGATATCAAGTCCACCTTAACGTCTGACCCACTCAGTCAACTCCACCTCTCTGACCCATCTAACCCTTGTTGGTGGGTAGATGAATCCATACTTTTATGTCTGGATGATTGCATATATGTTCCTGACTCAAATGACCTCAGGCTTCATGTACTCCATCACAAGCATGACCACCCCTTGGCTGGTCACTTCAGACAAAACAGAACACTTGAACTCATCCGTTGTGAGTACATCTGGCCAAATGCTTGGACTTTCATCAAAGACTACATCAAGTCTTGCACTGCCTGTGCACATGCTAAAACCCCGAGACACAAACCATACAGTATGTTGAAGCAACTACCGATACTGGAGAGACCATGGAACTCCATTTCGATGGATTTCATCAAACAACTGCCAAACTCCAGAAACCATACTGCTATACTGGTCATTGTAGACTGTCTCTCGAAACAAGCTGTATTCATCCCCACCGAAGATACAATCACCTCTCCACAACTCACTAAACTGTTCCTACTCCATGTCTTCTCCAAGCATGGAGTTCCCTCACACATAACCTCCAACAGAGGCATGGAGTTTGTGTCTCACTTCTTCCAGTCACTAGGAAAGGCACTGGACATGAAGCCCATTTCACTTCTGGATATCACCCTGAAGGCGATGGTCAAACTGAATGAACTAACCAGACATTGGAGCAGTACCTACAGGTTTACTGTAATTACCAACAAGACAACTGGTCCGAGTTGCTACCACTCACAGAGTTTGCATACAACAACACTCCCAGTGCTACAACTGGAGTTTCACTATTTTTTTGCCAATAAGGGTTATCATCCTAATGTTACCATACACCCAGAAAGAGAATTAACATCCTCTCAAGCTAGAGACTATGCAGTGGACTTAGACTCCCTGCATACATTCCTATGAGAAGAAATGAAGGAAGCTCAGCAGAGGTACCAAGGTCTGGCAGATGCTAAGAGATCTCTGCCTCTGGACTTTCAGATTGGAGATTTGGTATATGTCAAAGCAAAGTACTTCAGGTCCATGCAACCTTCAAAGAAACTCTTGGAAAAGAATCTAGGCCCATACCCCATCATTGCACATGTTGGATCATTATCCTTCACTATCCAACTACCTGATGCTATGAAGTCTGTACTCCCCATGTTCCATGTCTTGCAGCTAGAACTGGCAACTCCAAGTACTATCCCCAACTGCGTCCAACCTCCACCTCCACCCATTGAAATCAATGGAGAACCAGAGTATGAGATAGAACAAATCCTAGACTCTAAAGTGGACTACTGTAGGCGATGTCCACTGCAGTATCTAGTCAGGTGGGCTGGCTACAAAGGCACAGATGAGGAAACATCCTGGCTCATAGCTACTGAATTAAGCAATGCCCCTGACTTAGTTGCAGATTTCCACAGAGCATACCCCCACAAGGATGGTCTGTTGAGCACCATCCCACCCCAGAAATAAGTGGACTTTTTGGAGTTTACTCCATCTACACTATGAAGACTCACACTCACTCGATTCTAAGATGGACACAATGGAAAATATATTTCAAAAAGAAAAAAGAAAAAAAGAGAGGAGGGGGGGGACAGGAAACTCAAAGTATGCTATGGACATGGATAAACTAAGAAAAGTAATGACTAAATGTCATCGTCATTCATTGCCCAGTTGACAAGGCTGGTCATCGCAGCCTTGAGAACCTCAAATGACTCCTCCAGAACTCTGGACAGGTCCTTGACCTCCTTCAACATGGACTCCACTGCCATGGTGTTCCTCTGGATCACATTGACAATTTCTCCAAGTCAGCAGTCCAGGACCTCCACCAGTGGATCTTGATGCGGAGCTTGTACATGGGGTGGGCAAGGTTTTGAGACGACCTTGACATCTGGCAAATTGTCCAGGTCTTCGTCATTGGCTGGCTCTCTGAAATGAGCAGACTTCCTCTGCTTCCATTTTTCTCCACCCCAGGGAGATGTCACAGTTGATGCTGGCTTCTTGGACTCCAGTGCCTTCAGATTCAGGTTGCATTTCCCCTTAGTTTTTTGGCACTGGATGCACGACTCGCTGCGACCTGTGCCTGGCATGCATGGTTCTCTGGCCTTGGTACAGGCAGAGAAAGCCTTAGCCTGCTCTGTGGGCCTTCCACCAACCAACACAACATGCTGAGACTGGTACAGACTTGTCAATACAGAGTTTAGAATGATAAATACTGTTATGCACTGTTGAGCTCTCCACCTGTTGCACCTGACATGTCTCCTCCTCAAGACACCTCTTCTCCACTTCCAACTCATGGAGTTTCCTCTCCTCAGCTGCTTTCCTCTGAGCAGCCTCCTTGGCTTTCCTATGCTCCTTGGCCTTTCGATGTTCCTTGGCCTCCTTCGCATTCTGGACCTCCTCAGCTTGCTGGCATTCCTCCTCTTGAATTGCTGCCTGCATGGCAGCACACTGATGCTGTTGTCACTCATTGAACTTTGTCATTTTCATAGTTGGTGGGTTGTCCAGATACTCTCAAAGCAAATCATCGTTGAGGACTTCCCAGGCAATGCCTGCAGGGTTGAGGGAAGACTTAATCGGGGAGTAGGAACCATAGCATTTAGAAATTTAGAGATGGGCATCTGGACTTTGACAAAACCCCATTGAGCTCTCTTTACTGTGGAACTTTTCAGACTCTGACAATGTGGACTTCAAAACTCCGAAGCAATGCTTGAGCACAACAAGTGCCTTGAGGGCTCAGCCCTAAGAGGGGGATACTGTCACATCTGTGACACATGCACAAGGTCCAGACTGAGTTCCAACCATCTGAGGTGTTGTTCTAGCCCTATGGGCTTCCATTGTGAAACTCCATTCTGTCTTTGATTTGACTTATGATCTATTTCTATTTCTGTTTCCATATTTAGTATGTTTCTCTCATGCTTCTAAGTGACTCACTACACTACCATACCCATATGTCTTACTAATCCCCATACCATCTGGCTATCTGGCGACTACCAACTTACCTTACTAATAGCTCACTAATATTGTTATTCATCTGTACTGCATTCTGGTAGTCACTACACCCCAGACATTGCATTGGACTTTCCTCTGTACTATAAAAGCCTTGTACATACATCATAGCACACCAGTTTGAATATCAAATAAGATACCCATCAATCTCACTCGACTCCAGACAGTTTCTGGATAGTTCTGACCTCTGGGACTTGGCAGGAACTAGTGTACTAAGTTGTATGCTAAACTCCAACTACCTGGACTTTTGCTCTAGCCTTCCTCTGCCCTCGGACCCTCTCGGAGACCATTGAGAACTGGTCTTGACAAGATCCTTGAAAAATATGACAGATGGATCATCTATGGATGGGACATTGGCCATGACAGTGACTATCTCAGGTTGCTGTCTCAGGTCTATGGAAGCATCAAAATCACCATACACCATGCCACCAACATCTTAAAGACTGGAGATGTAGTTGTTGATGAAGATTCTAAAGGCACCACATTTATGGAGTCAGAAGGAATGAAAGTCATCGAAGAAATGCAAAACCTGCTGATCTCCCTCGTAAATGTCATACATTCTCACTTTGGACCCTCGTTCACTCACTCCTTTCAGTCATTTCACAGCACACTCCCCACATTTGTCCCACCTCCTGGAGCTACCCATGGTTCTACCAACAGAAGGACCAATGCACTTGGTCCAGACACTATGGAAGGAAAGGGAGTTCCTGGACAGGATGATGTGCCAACCTCTAGAAGTCATGAAGTTCAGAATGACAGAAGAAGGTCTTGTGACAGACAATCAAAAGAAGTTCCAAAACCTGAGGTACCATCTGTCCAAATGGGCTTGCCTGCAGTATCTGGCAGCACTAGGGAAGAGGAGAGCAGTACTATGACTCCAGAAGGGGTCATACTGGTTGAAGAAGAACTTGTTTGCCCAGGAGTTCATTGGGTTACCATTGATCAAAGAAGAGAGGAAGAAGAGGCAGCCAGTAGAAAGTTCCTATGGCTTGCCACCCAAGTACTTGGAGAAAGATGTGACGATCCATGGGTCCCAGAAGAAGAGAGAATCGAAAAATGGAGAAGCTTCTTCCTTGAGGTCTACAATACCCAAGGATACTGGTCATACAATCTATTCAATGCAACTAAGATGACCTGTGTGCTCCCAGCAAAGCCCTTCTTCCCCATTGAACAAACTGACCAGCTCCACCTCGAGCTGGGAGGGTTAGTTCCACTTGACCCCCTCCATCCTTTCTACAAGCACACCTGTCTTGACTGTCGATGACTTGGCCACTGGTCCTGCCACAACAGAAAAGGTTCTTGCTGGACTGACCCTTAAGGATGTCCTATTGGACCATCCAAGGCCAATCCCACTCCTCAATGACCTTGAAAGGTCTATCTTTGCCAACTTCAATTAAATGTTGGTGAGGCCACCAACCCTTTTTAAAGAGGGGGGGTGATGTCATGCTGCTACTGCCATGTTGCCTGTTTTGTCCTGCTGCCGCCTTGTGCCTGCATGCCCACTGCCATCATTCCCCTTCCCACACTTTGATAGTGCCTCACTTTACCAGCCTCTGTCCCCTGAGGGACAAGCCTGTGGACTTTACTATATGACTTGATGGTATGCTTACAATATGTTTCCTTTTATGGTTTTACCTTTCCTTCATTTCCCATGTGAAGCGAGATCCCAATCAGGATCATTGACTTCTTTTACTTTACTGTTTGGTTTCTCCCACACATGACTTGACACATCATGTCACACTGTATGAGTGGAAGATGGCTTTCGTCTTTGATTACATGGTCAGTCATTGTGACTCAACATGTCAAAGACTTCCCCAGTCATCCAAGCACTCTCTGTTTATGCATTGGATGAAAGACCTCCTTGTTTACCTCACCAGTTCTAGTAGTATCATACTTACATGAGCTGGTCGCCTGTAGGCCATATAATACCCCCCAGATGTGACTTGGTGTCCTTGTACTTTACTCTACCAACTATCCTCCCTGGTAAAGGTTAAGGTCATCTCCTCCATGAATTCTCTTTTCCCTCTGTTCAACTGTATGATCCCTTGGCAAGATTCTGGTTGTACCCCTTGGTACCTAATTCCACCCTCACATACAAGTCTTCATCCCTTTGACTGTCACAGATAGAAAGGGTGTCCCTGTTGGACTAGCTGTGATTAACTTTGTGTCAAACCTGATACACACCTGGAAGAGGCCCATCACTACTGACTTGCCTATTCCCACCCTCTGGTTCAGGTTAGCTGCAAGGCGATCTATAAGTGCACATTGGCCTGTGTCTTAGAACAACATGTTATCAGCTGCTGGCACATGACAGCTGTTTGTGACCTGGGTGAGAAAATGATTAGAGTAGCATTACTTTCAAATGACAGCTTGGGAATGGATAAAGAGTGTGTTAATGATAAGTCAGTTGAACATACCATCCATTCTTGGCTGAACCTCAGTGCATCTTCAACTTGAGAATGGGTGTTGCACTCAACTGTGTCTCAATTGCTGCAACAGAGTTGGATTGCAACTTCCCAGAAGATTCATTAGGTGGCACTGGTAGTGTCTCTTGAGCTTCATGAGCAGCAGGTGTGAGTGCAGTGCTAGCACCTACTAGTACCATCAGTGCCCAATCCTATGGCATCAAAGGTACTCACAGTGGGGGGATGGAGTCATGCTTTAGATGTGGAAGTTAGATTGGGTGAAATGTATGTAGGGCCACATACTACTTCAGGACTACTAGTATATGCACCCTGAAATAAAGAAATCAGGAGAGACAAGCTTGAATTAGCACAAAGCCTCACATCAGAAGCCCAAAATCCCCATTTAAATACATTAGAAGGTGCCATGGACTTGGTGACCACAATCAGAATAGATGCCTGAGGGCAGGTCAGGTGAAGTGGGTACTAGATGGTGGGCAAGGGCAGAAACTGTAATGGGATACTTCTAATGCTCAGTCACTTGTACTTAGTCAGCATAGAAATACTGTCGCAAATGTGAAGCAAAGCTTCGCATGTGTGCGAAGCCAATGCCTTGCTTCGCTTTTGTGATGCTGACCATCGCATCGTTGCAACGCAGTGCATGCTTTGCACTGTGAAAGCGTTACATTATCATTTTGGTATCAAATGATAATAATTCCTAATAATACAAAAAAGGAAATTTAGAATGCGGCAGCTCCACTGGGCGCCAGGCCTGAGGGACCATGCTAGTAGTGACCCTCGTCATCCGTTTACGAATCCGACACCCTCGGTGATATACTATCCCGTACAAATCCGATGGTGAAGATCGACAAGCACTGTGACTCTCCAAACGCACCTAAGTCGGCTGCCCGATATATACCCCGTGTATGCGCAGCATAACATAAAAGATTTTACATCACCATCCCGATTTCCTAGTAATAGCGTACCCTGTTACTCATTTGTCGTTTCAATCGTTCAATCATGTGAACGGAGGATGTAGTGTTCAATACAACTCAGCACCGCTTTCATGATCATCGTCGTCCGATGCACCGCTCCCAGCCCCAAACACTGCCTCCTCGTCCAAGAATAGGCTGTAAGCACTTGTCGAGGAGGAAACATGGGAGGCCATACTGGCTCCTCGTTTATTTTGACTGTTGCTGTTCGCTGCAGACAAAAATGACCATCTCCGATGTTCAACTTTGAAGACACAGTGCGCGGGACAGATACAGACATTGCGGGCGGCGCTTGCGAAGTCGCAAAAGAGAATGGAATGGGTGGAGCCCCCCCCCCCCCCGACCTTTGTCTCGATCCGGCTATTGAATGCTGGAGGACGCCTAACACCGATGCGGATAAACTGGATTCAGCTGCGCCCAATGCCGACCTGGGAGGGGTAGCTGAAGGAATTGCTACAGGAGGCAAAAACACTCAACACTGACATGGGACAATACCAATTCAGATGTAGGCACAGATGCAGGCGATGCAGACACAGGCAAGGGTACCCATCCAGGAGGCACCAATGACCCCGCTCGACAATGAGGGAGGGGACAGCGAACCCCGAGACTGATTAGACAACAACCTTATGAAGCGAGGCTGCTTCTCAGGATCAGTGAGTCCAGTGGGTCTTCAGGGGTCGTCACCCCAGGGTCGAGGATGGGACTGTCGGTGGGCGTGACCAGGTCGGATATTATCGACGGGTGAGTATTCAGCATCTTTTGCAGCGCCATTATCTCCTGTATGGACCATCTCACGTACCGGTGTGCTTCCCCTACACTCATTAGAAGAACCCGGATGACCGGTGACGACTTTAGTGCTTGCCACTGCGGGTGGCGGTGCAGACCTCATCAAACTAACAATCAGGAAGAGCCTGCCAGCGTACAGAGTTGAGCATGAACGAAGTGTATCAGGGCGAAGTGGTCCAAGGTGCGAATCATCATTTCACATTCTATGATTGTTACCTCGGCATAACCGCGATACAGGTGACAAGCCGAAAGCACCACAGGAACTACTGACCAGAAGGATTGTAATCAGACGTGGATGGGCGAGTGACGAAGGTAGCAGTGTCTGTATCAGGTTCGGTGGTTCCATCGGGCAAGTCTAGAAACACAACAGGAGGTGATGATGGCCTTGGTCCATTGAGAGGCGTGAAATTCTTAGCCTAGTCGTGCTGATTTCACCTGAAAATACACGGATTGGTGAGGTGAAATGTACTTCTGAGCATGGAGGCGGGTGTGGATGTCGGCTTGTTACGTGGTAGCCCCAGCCCAAGCAGGACATCTGCCGGAGAAGACAGCACTTTACAGCATACACGCCCGAAAGGTCACTAGAGTCAGTTATGACATTGGGGCGTACGCTTGTGGTGAAACAGTACATACATTTAAAGGTCAGCATATCGTACGACCGCGGAAATACAATGACCAACTACATCGTCCGAAAACGAATGCCAATTTGCTGGATACTCAAGCCGAGGACTCGAACGTCAATCTAACCCCTTGGTACACTTCCCCACGGGTGTTCTCCATCCAGTCGACGCCATCCCACGGACGTCCGATGTACCTGAATATGATACCATCGCCAAGTCCTCTGTCTCGAGATCTAACCCAGGCTCCTTCCCAGCCACTTACTTCGAGTGTGAGGCTGCATACTAGGTAGCGGGAGTGTCCGTGTGGCTGTGCATAAATTCGAACACCGCCAACTTTAAACTACCTCACACTCTCAGTAGCGGCTGGAGTATAACATTTGTAAACAACGTCAGCCACAGCAGGTATGCACGACGGAGCACGAAAAAAATTGCATAACACCGATATTAGGGTTTAAATATTTACGGGGTTTTACAATGGTACTGAGGCTGTGATCTTACTTATTTTGGGTGGAGATGTAACACCGGTGACTAGGCGTAGCAGGGAAGCATGGACGTGTCTTTAACGATGCAATCCCCGTTGGAAACAGTGATCCAAGTGCTCGAGAACGGTGGCTCGACTGTGTCTCAACTTATACTATCCTTGCTCAGCTCATTGCAATACAAAGATCACCACTTCGTACACGATCTTATTACCCACTCCGCTGATATTTTCAGCATATTAATGAAACACTGCACAGATGACAACCAACTATTGAGGGGGGCGACCGACATACTGAAAGGAATATACTGGGCTGAGCTCAGAGAAATTACCTCAGAAAAGTGAGGTTGGCACTTTGGTGCATTGAATGTAACTACAAAACAACTAGAGCATTTTTCAATCAACAAAATGGCTCAGGACATGGAAATATGTGTGCCGGAACTTTGGAGGTTGTTGGGAATTTTTCTGGATGAAGAAAGGACCAGAAGCGTGCATGAGGAGGACTCCAGTGATTCTCTCCTGATGGAGGGCGACGACAGTTACTGGGATGCAGTTGATGAGATTGACCTTGAGGGTTTTATCAGTGGACTCACCGGAGAGAGCAGTCCACCATCTTGCGGCCTTGACAAACGCAGTCACCGTCATGCAGCTGTAATCAGAATTGTCAGAGTATGCCTTACGTGACTGCAAACTGCGAAACTGATATGATGTCCACCAGAAAAAAGTTGTCGTCATGAGCATACTAATGCAAAGCATGAATCAGAAAGCGAATGCACTGCAAAGCATCATTGGGATCTTCCTCCAATCTGCTCACACTCTGCAAAAAGTGATCGATACACTTGCGCACATCGGGATATTGATATTGACTGAAATGATCAACGGTGCCATCAGATCGTTGTCGGCAGAATCACAGAATCACCTACAGACCCTTGGACAGTCCCTCCTCACATCGTATGCCTATGATAATTTCGACGTTGATCTCAAATCGCATTTGCCGACAGTGGAGAAGTCTCACAATTCACTGAAACACCTTACATCTGGCTTGTTGTTCCCCCTCGGACACGGTGTCACTACCAAAGACTTGATGTGTTCAGAAGAGCTGTGGGAGCAGTCAGTGATCAATTCGCATGTTGAGGGTACCTGATTACCATCGAGAATGAGTTGGAGGGCACTCTTGTCCATTAATCCTGAAACAATCACACCTGACCAACTTACACGCCACAAGCGTTTCAACACCTGGATGTTCCTGTCAGACCTCTGCACACATGGGCCAGAGTATTTCCACACCTTGAAGAGTGGTATCACCAAACCTGAGGTGATTGATCAGATACCTCTGATTAAAACGGAGCTCACCACTGCTCGGGCAATGGACGTAAACAATTCAACTGTTAGCGGTAATATATGCGCCGTGGTTGACCTCCTTCGCCAAGGAGGTATATATGATCCCACAGCGGTCGTTACTGAAGGTCTTGATGTGCCAGACATATCTCGACATGTTGTTTTGATCCATGGTGATCTTGGCATGGGGGAACATCTTCAAGCCGTCCAGTTGCAGCGTTCCATTGAAGTGATGCTGTGGGACCACTTCCAGCACATGGTATTCATCCCTGGCCTGTTTCACCTGAAGATGGCCTGTGCAGAAGCGATTTGGCGGTGTTTCTTACAGCCATTAGCAGGACGTGAAGACGAGACAAGTCTCATACATGACATTATGATACTCCAGCCCCAAGAAACAGGCATTTATTGTTTGAAGCCCAGCTTCTGACGCATGCACCAACTGATAGGGCATGCAGGAATATGTCGGCGGCTGGACTGCTGGCGAGTTCATGCTGAAAGCCTCGGTTTCGTGAGCCTTGAAGCTTTTGCAGCATCGGCACCCATGCTTGATCATTTGAAGACAATTGCCGAATGTCTCATTTGCAGCTATGTGGCCAATTATCAGCTTTGTCATATGAGGGAAAAACCCAGCGATGAATGTGACATACAGTTTGAGAACGTGATATTAATGAATAGATATTGTCTCCTCTATGAGGAGCTATCCTACACATTGAACTGGGGAGACATTGGGCGTGTCAAGACTTGCATTGTACCGTGGATCCCTATTCTTAAGGCCGTTGGGAAGCATAAATATGCAACACAAATGACAAACTTCCTCACCAATATACATTTTGTTTATCCTCCTGGCCTCAGACGCGCCGTACGGTATCACTGGCTGGTAAATCCTACTGGGAAGGAGATGAAATGGCGCACTGTTGACTGGTGCATTGAACTGAACAATCTGTTTACAAAGGTAAGCTGCTTCGTGCCTCATATCTTACCCATTTGATCAGACAACTATGCAGGTCAAGTATGGCAGTAAAGGATCAAACCGAACACTCAAGTGGATATTGCTCGAGTCACCCCTGGTTCAAGCCTATCGAAATGCACAAGTGATGATACAAAGAAACTTCCTACACACTCACCTAACAGTCAAACATGGTGACCCAAAGATGTCGAGGACATTCATGGCGCTCGCTACGAGATTTGGGAGTCATTCTCCACATAGATGGAAGGCAGGGAGAACGAGCCAATATGAGATTCCTGATTTAACAGAAAAGGGAAGGGAATTAATGGAAAAAAGTATGCAAGATGAGGTGGAACATAGCGAAAATATAGTAGACGAGATAGAGGCTAGGACAGGGATGGATGATGTACTGGTAGAGCTACTCTAGACCGAAGGTGCTGTCATCTGTAGTATTGCGTTAGCGCCGCAATGATGTCTGAATGAAAGCATACATTTTCCTTTCCTACCGCAGTACCAACATGAGAAGGATGTCTTGAGCAAATGCAATTGCGCGCTAAGTCGGTGATCGATTGACCGGTGATCAGTGACGAATGCATGATCAATGGGGGCGACAACTTACTGTTATGGCCATCCTGCCCACAGGCGCTACACTTCACTTTGTGCTGGCCAACAGAGGGATTTGCATGGCCGGTAGTGAGAACGTTGGGTGGGGAGACGGTTTGTCAGAGAGGAGTGGATACGAATGGCGATGCGAGAGGCGCTACGTGCCTTTGGATGAGGGAAAGAATTTCACCTCTGTACTGATCAGCGTCCGGCCAGCCTGTCTCTCTTTTAAGGTCTTGGATGGAGCTTAACTTGTGATGGTGAGCACAGTCGACGATGCATTCAAGCATTGCGCTGCACATCATGATGGACGGTCCAATATCATAGAGGTGGTGCCAACCATAGACAGCCGCTGTTGTTTGCTCCCTCCATTCTTCTAAGGCTTTCTTAAGCGCAAGGTCGTGTTGTGATGGGTCGTACTTTGGAATGCGAGAGCAAGGGGGGGCAGCAGGGGGCTTTGGGACACTGGACATGAGGTTCGTGAACTCGTCTGGGTGATGGATATCGCAACAAACAGATGCCGGAGTGATACGACAACGGTCGCAGCCTGCGGGTCATTCCATATCACACATGAGGTGGTCTGCTTCTGTCGGAACAGTGAGATGCGAGTGAAGTGACGAAGGTAATTTCCCACCTGCAGCACTATTCTCGAAGCAAACATCAAACACCTTCCATCTGCACTCCAGCCCAGCACGGTTCTCTGCATTGATGAGATAGTCCATTGCTAGGTCAAGTTCTCATTTACAATGTTTTTCAGTATGGCCAGTACTCCTCCTCACCCGTGCTGTTTCATCCAGTGCATCCTGCAACTCTGCAAGTCCCCGGCTAATCACAGGCCCCGTGTGCGTACTTTCTTGATCCAGATCCAACTCGCTATCTGACGCTTCTTCCTCCACACTCATCCCACTGAGCGTGGTAAAGATTTCAGGCTGAATTGTCATGCCGTTGGCAGGCCCTCCTATCCTTGCCCATTTAGTGGGTGGCTGCTGCACTGTAGGGTCTTTGACTCCTTTCCGCTTGTGTGCTGACTGTCACTGCAGCTTCCTCGCTGCCTTAGCCACATGCTCATCATCAAAAAACTCCTTCTCAGCAAATAGGATTGACACCCTGGTAAGTTTCTTGTCCTGTGCCGCATGCCCAAAACGTTGCCATAATGTTGGAAGCTTGCAGGTCGCACGCCATTGGATAATGAGCCTGATGTCAGACACATCCATTCCCTGCAAGAGGTAAGCAGCATGACTTAGATGCGTTGACAGGACGGCTCACCATGCCAAATGATTCTGTAGTGGTAAATCCGAGTGTCTCTCCCAAAATAAAATGTGCAACTTCTGTTTCTTTGTAAGTTGTAGTCATGTTAGCATTAAACCATTTAATTTTGTCTCGCATCCCAGGGGGCAAACGTCAGCGTAGGTACTGTGCTGCACTGATCGCATCCTGGATGTCATCAAAGAATATCAAAAATTTTGGAGGAAGCGGGTCACCATCTTTCCAGCCAGATGGGATCAGAAATGCAAGGTCGGCATAACTGTTTAGTGCATATTTTATTTTCTTGACTCCGATCTTGATATTTGGTCGATCTGTAGTACGACGTACGGTGATGAGCCTCCCCGGATGCATGTGCAGGAGCTGGAGCACATCAGTAAGTGTATCTTTAGTAAGAGTTGCCGAGGCGATCATGACCGGTATCGTCATTGGCAGGATATAACGAAGTCAACGAAGTTCCTTGTACTCTAGACGGAACTCCCCCCAGTCAGTGAGACAGTGTGCTTCATTGATGATGATGCTGATAATCCTTGAGGCGAATAGAGGATTTCTAAGGCGTTTTTCGAATTCTCCATTAGGTTTCATTAGCTGTTCGGGGCTGACGATGATTGCACAGAATTCAAAGGTGTCTATTGCCTTATGGTTAAAAGTAAGCTCCTATTATTTTTGAACTGTTGGCCAATAGGCTTACTGCGAAGTTGGCAGCTGTGGCTGTTTCCACATTTATCGCGATGGCTTTGATACCAGCCCTTGCAAGTGAGGCAGTATTTTGTCTTCCGAGTGTGTTCAGCGGTGTCACTACTATCTGTATACCTCCGGGACAGAATAGAATAGGTATCCAAAAGCCAAGTGTCTTTCCCATCCCAGTACCAGCGATGCAGACAACGTCACTGTCTCCTTTTAAGAGCGCTTCAGCAACTTTGAGTTGCCAGTGGCAGGGACGTATTCCAAATTTGTCTTGCACATGGTACCGGATTTCTGATAAGGTAGGCATGCATGGACCGGGCGGAATATCTTGATTAGGAGTGGGCCACACCATGTATAGCCAATAGAAGTTGCCGGTTACCAGTCACCAGTGTTACATCTCCACCCAAAATAAGTAAGATCACAGCCTCAGTACCATTGTAAAACCCCGTAAATATTTAAACCCTAATATCGGTGTTATGCAATTTTTTTCGCGCTCCGTCGTGCATACCTGCTGTGGCTGACGTTGTTTACAAATGTTATACTCCAGCCGCTACTGAGAGTGTGAGGTAGTTTAAAGTTGGCGGTGTTCGAATTTATGCACAGCCACACGGACACCCCCGCTACCTAGTATGCAGCCTCACACTCGAAGTAAGTGGCTGGGAAGGAGCCTGATGGGCCCCTGCCATTGAATGCACCACCACATTACGTAACCCCCGTAGCACCCCTAACATCTATCTATTGAACGTCAGGCCTGAGGCACCATGCTAGTAGTGACCCTCGTCATCCGTTTACGAATCCGACACCTTCGGTGATATACTATCCGGTACAAATCCGATGGTGAAAATCGACAAGCACTGTGACTCTCCAAACGCACCTAAGTCGGCTGCCCGATATACACCCCGCGTATGCGCAGTAGAACAAAAGGATTTTACATCACCATCCCGATATCCTAGTAATAGCGTACCCTGTTACTCATTTGTCGTTTCAATCGTTCAATCGGGTGAACGGAGGATGTAGCGTTCAAGACAACTCAGCACCGCTTTCATGATCATCGTCGTCCGATGCATCGCTTCCAACCCTCAAACACTGCCTCCTAGTCCAAGAATGGGTTGTAAGCACTTGCGGAGGAGGGAACACGGGAGGCCATACTGGCTCCTCGTTTATTTTGGCTGTTGCTATTTGCAGCAGACAAAAAATGACCATCTCCGATGTTCAACTTTGAAGACACAGTGGGCGGGACAGGTGCGGACATTGCGGGCGGCGCTTGCGAAGTCGTAGGAGAGAATGGAATGAGTGGAGCTCCCTGACCTTTGTCTCGATCCGGCTATTGAATTCTGGAGGACGCGTAACATCGATGCGAATAAGCTGGATTCAGTTGTGCCCAATGCCGACCTGGGAGGGGTAGCTGAAGGAATTGCTACAGGAGGCAAGGACACTCAACACTGACAAGGGGCAGTACCAATTCAGATCTAGGCACGGATGCAGGCAATGCAGACACAGGCAAGGGTACCCATCTAGGAGGCACCAATGACCTCACTCGACAATGAGGGGACAGCGAACCCCGAGACGGATTGGACAACAACCTTATGAAGCCATGCTGCTTGTTAGGACCAGTGAGTCCGGTGGGTCTTCGGGGGTCGTCACCCCAGGGTCGAGGATGGGACTGTCGGTGGGCGTGACCAGGTCGGACATTATCGACGGATGAGTATTCAGATCTTTTGTAGCGCTATTATCTCCTGCACGGACCATCTCACGTACCAGTGTGCTTCCCCTACACTCATCAGAAGAACCCGGATGACCGTTGACGACCTTAGTGCTTGCCTCTGCGGGTGGCGATGCAGACCTCGTCAAACTAACAATCGGGGAGGGCCTGCCAGCGTACAAAGTTGAGCATGATCGAAGTGTATCAGGGCAAAGTGGTCCAAGGCGCGAATCATCATTTCACATTCTATGATTGTTACCTCGGCATAACCGCGATACAGGTGACAAGCCGAAAGCACCACAGGAACTGCTGACCGGAAGGATTATAATCAGACGTGGATGGGCGAGTGACGAAGGCAGAAGCGTCTGTATCAGGTTCGGTGGTTCCATCGGGCAAGTCCAGAAACACAACAGGAGGTGACGACGGCCTTGGTCCATTGGGAGGCGCGAAATTCTTCGAAAATACAGGGATCGGTGAGGTGAAATGTGCTTCTGAGAATGGAGGCGGGCGTGGATGACGGCTTGTTACATGGTAGCTCCAGCCCAAGCAGGACGTCTGCCAGAGAAGACAGTACTCACTAGAATCAGTTATGACATTGGGGGGTATACTTGTGGTGAAACAGTACATTTAAAGGTCAGCATATCGTATGACCGTGGAAATACGATGACCAGCTACATCGTCCAACAAATTGCTGGATACTCAGGATACATCATCGTTTACTGGCAGGTGGACTTCCGATGCTAGACGACATGGGTGGTGGGGCCTGTACAATTCTCAAGGAGTAGCATCCACAGGAACAAGTGCATCATAAAAGAAGGGAGGGGCCTTGGACAAACAACGACAAACGACACTCGGAAATGGCTTGGGAGTGCACGTGATTCAGATTCGTATTAGCTCGACGGCAGTACTTACTGCCTACTGACCAGTTACTGTTAACCTCTACCGTAAGTTGGTCGTTCCCTCGGCAGTGAGGTTGACTATGGTTGGATTGTAAAGTGGCCGGTGGAACAGCGGACTGTTCTTCAACTCGTTCGCGGGTAGGTTGAGCGTAGACGCTTACCTGTGCTGCGAACTGACCGTGGTCTCACAGACACACGATGTCCAAGCCCACTACTGACACGGACGCGCTGTACAAAGAGGTCCATCGGCGTATGGTGGAGAGCGGTGAGTGGGATAGGTATGTCATTTCCTTTCTCTCTTAGGGATGTTTGATAACACCGTTCACCTTGGAAATATCAGAATTCTCCGTGTTCTCTCGGCCAAGCTCTCCGAACAGGGCTGGTCCGACGAATTGTATCACCGTGCAAAAGGTAAGCTACTTGTACTGACCAGAAAGGATTAACGATGTATGACGTCGCTAGAGCGCGCACGCGCGATGGATCCGCCACTTTTCAAAACTATACTGGAGGAAATATCGCTCCACGGTGAAGGTGTGCCCGCAACTTTAACATGCGCGGTTGGTGCTGACACGACTACGTAAAGCGACCGTTCCGCTCAGTGTTAAACGCGAGATGACAGCTCAGATACGGCAATTCGTGAAGGACCAGTTTGAGAAGTGACCCAGCAGTCGAAGCGAGCGGCACCTATTGGCCGAGATGCAACTCTGACACTTCTCTGAGGCTTTTTGAGCGGTGGGGGCTTTGTGTAAAGCGTTCAGTGTAATGAAAATACCGGTGCTGTGCCACCGACGAGCGTAACTATTACTGTAATACCAATAGAGGTTTGTTATTATTGCCTGTCTGAGACCATTTTGGTGGGCGTATCAGAGTCGTTTGCCATCAATTCCTGTTGCACTATCTTGTCCGCCAATGCCTTGACCTTCGCCGCATCAGTGTCCAGCCGCAACTTCTCCATTCCACGTTGGAACACCTGTTGGCCGATACCCACAGGAGCCCTTTCCCACTTGGTCACCCGCATTCCCACACCTGGCATCATGTGCTTTCTGAGGTACTTTACCCACATGTTCACGATCTCTGGGTCAGCATCCCAAGCCTTGATGGCTCGTTTGTGTACACGTCGTTCGAAGTTCTCCTGACTTTTCTTGTGAACGAAGGGCCCCCGAATAACGGTCCACATCGAGCGCTGGGTAGGGAGGTGTACCGGCCGCGAAGCGGGTATGCCGAGTGCACTGGCGGCGTGCTCTGCAAAGTGCGCGAATAGGTCCAGGAGGAATGGATGATGGGAGCGGAAGTGAAGGGATGCAACCGGGATGTTGTATGGGCGCGGATGCGGCATTGGTGGATATATGGCACGTCCTCTAATTACCATCGAGGCCAGTTCAGGCTCGGTCAGTGCAGATCGTTGCTGCTCTGGTTGTGTTTGCGATTTGATGCTCGTCTCATTGACGTATCTATGAATTGTAAGCTGGGGAGTCGAGCATGACGCTTGTAACGTACGGTGGGCTTCCGGTGCTGAAGTGCGCACATCTTGCAAGCACTGGCAAGCATATGCGAGGAGGCCGAACCAGCATGACAGTTTTCTTGCAGAGGAATTATTCCATTTACGGTCAAAATCCGAATTTTGCAGGCATTCGGCAAGATCCGCGTCGCCCCCTAGTAGGGCTCAAGTCCAAGAGTTTTAGTGTATTTTCCGACTAATGTAACTTCGTGTCTACCCATACTAACCCCATATCATAGGGCCTGGCCTTATTCATATTATTGCAGTGATAAGTGACCGTGGGCAGGAGAGCAGTCGCTGCTAATTTCCGTCGCTGGTGTAGTCATGATGTCAATAGATGTAATACAACAGGCGTGAGACGTTGCCTTGGAACTACTTGATCCCGATGGGAGATAAGATCGATAAGATCTCGCAACGTGTCTCAATAGTACTGCCCAGCTTGCTGTATATTTTCGCAAACTCGTGTCTGTTTCACTGGTCTGCAGTTGGTTCACTCAGACGGGCAGCTGCCACAAAACGCGTGACGCGGTCACGGGACCAAAAGCGATGTCCCATTTCTCAGTAGCCCCGGCGAAACGCCGAGATATTACGTAAGCACTTGATTTCAACGCACGCCACCCAACTAAAAGTCCAAAAGTCGTCCTCTTCGTCGCTTCCATTGCCTTTCGTCGTCGCTGGCATCTTGAGCGCGCCCATTCACGGACATCTGGCTTGTATTTGACACGTCCTTCCCTATTCAAGATCGGTGAGTGAGAGTACTTTAGTGGTGTATCGCGGTATAGCTGATCGAGGCTTCGCGGTCGACTCCTGTGCTTCTGACGACAGACATGGACGTCACTTTTGGTGGAAAGTATAGATTAGAAGAAGAAATTGCCAATGGCGGTTGCGGTGACTGCAGTCAGAAGCTTAGCTCCTGTCGGTAACTTACCTTCCTCTGTAGGTTCTGTCTTCCTCGGTGTCCACACGGTTGCTGGAAAGGAGGTCGCGATAAAGTTGGAGCCCGCGTTGCCTCATGCCCTCACATCCCCTTTGAAGCAAGAATCCAAAGTCTACAAATCTCTGATGGGTGGTCCAGGCGTGCCCTGGATCATGTACTCGGGTAAACAGGGCGATTACAATGTCATGGTCATCGACCTCCTTGGACCCTCTCTGGAGGACCTCTTCAAAAGGTGCAACAAACATTTCTCCCTCAGAACGGTCTTGTTACTGGCAGATCAATTGGTGAGTTACTTTATCTAATCTTATACGTTAAGGGTGGAAATATGTATTATGCCACCGTATACCCGATTTTTCATGCCCGTTTATGCGATTTATTTGCGCCCTTCCCTTCTCCCGCATGTCTGTACGCTAACATCACCCCAGTTGTCGCGTCTTGAATTCGTTCATTCTCGTTCATTCGTTCATCGGGATGTCAAACCAGCCAATTTCGTCATGGGCCTGCCGCATACAGCCTCCTCACATCTTGTAAACGTCATCGACTTCGGTCTCGCTCGGCGATATCGCGACTCCCTCTCGGGGGAACACGTTCCTTGGCGACGAGAGAGAGGTGAACGTGGGGAGCGTAGGCATGGCGTTGGCACGTCGCTCTTCGCTAGCCTGAATGCACACCGAGGCATTGGTAAGTTGACCCTGCAGAAGCTTAATGTTAATGTACCTAACGACGATTTTAAGAGTGTTCACGACGCGACGATCTCGAATCATTAGCTTACATGCTCATTTATTTTTTGCGGGGTACATTGCCGTGGCGTAGAATCCGTGCAGACACCGTTGCCGCAACTTGGGACGCTATCTACGAAGCAAAGGTACATGCCCTAGGAGCAGTCGCTGGTACCAGCAGCCATCGTTTGGATGACGACAGTGACGGCGAGACGGAGTTGGGTTCAGGGGATGATGCGAATGATGAACATGACGCGCCTACCACTGCTGAGATGGAACATTCCGTTCCTCTTTCGCAGCAACCACGCACCCCCCGTAAAGGACGGTCGTCTTCTGTTCATCCTGCCGGTACTCCCCCTACCCACCGCTGTGCGCGCACGCCCTCCTCTGCATATCCCGCCGGTTCCAGTACCTATTCCCCCACCTCTTCTTCGCGTGCCGGGCGACTTGCTTCCGCAATGTCTGCGTCGTGTCCTCTTACAATGGCGCTTCCGCGGGAATTCCACACCCTCCTTGCCTATGCCCGCTCACTGCGCTTTACCGATCTGCCCGACTACGCTGGACTCCGTGACATGTTCCGTACCCTTGGTGCGCGAACAGGCATCAATGAAGCGATATACGCATGCGATGGGCGTGGCGAGATGGATTGGGAATGTGGGCGGGGTTGGTCCACGCCATCTAGGAGAAGTAACTCGAGCGCGCGCAGTGGGGCCAAGGGGAGGGTTCGTTCTGCACGGGTATGCGAGGCTTGTAATGCAGCTGCGCTTGCCAGCGGAATGCAAGAGCGGTAGTGATGGACAGATGAAGTGGCGCGCCAACCTTGGTCACCCTGTGTGTGCCGGCGGTGACAAGGTGTAATCACACCGGTCAATCGGGTTGCTATACGGATGCCAGGGAGCTGACCCTGTCTCGGACAATGGCTTGTGTCTCGCTTCCGTAGACGGGATTCACTCATGTGAGCGGATACCTTTCGTCATCCATTGCCGAGGCTCTGAGGCGAGTGATAGGCATCTGTTCGTGGCCTTGAGCTGCCGCTAGAGTGGCAAGGCTGTCTTGCCTGCTGGGCTCATGCTCCGCATGCTCGCCGGTAGCATCCATCTGAGGATACCCACGGTCTTGCGCTCCAGCGTTTGTCAACGCTTCCACGCGCGCCCCACTTCTATCTATTACGACTGCACATCACTAACACTTTGGTCAGACAACTTCACCATTTTCTCTCATAGTCTTGCTTTGCTTATCCTTTGTTACATGACACCCAACATCGAGACAATTGCATTGGAGCTCTTCGGTTGTTGCGTTCTCCTTCCATCAGTTTTCACTTGTTTCCACCAATCATATACCATGGCATCATTGTGTTTGCTACTTTTCTTTGTGTTGTCTTGCATGCTTTCGCTGCTACTTATTCTAATACTTCAATGCTAGACATGTATGTTTTTCTGTTTTCCCCTACTTATGGCACCAGATGTCTGTACGCTAGAGAATAGTTCATCGGACGCACAAAGAAATGTTTTGTGGGATGTGCCCGACGAATCGAATCTCAAATAAATAATTAGTGTACATGCATCGTAACCGGGCCAAAGGAGCTGCCAGCAGACCAAAGCGTCAAGAGGATGCCCGTTCCTTTGCTAGTATGTATGATCGTAATACAAACGTCGCTGTTATGAGTAGAAGTAATTTAAATCAATCCGGTGGTCAACGAAAAGACTGAAATATCTATGTGTGACCCATACTGACAGGTGAATTTCCGGTTTCTCGTGTTACTGCACATTAACGGCACGATGCTCACAAAAGAAAAGGAAGTGTGTATCACCGGGTAACTGGGGGAAACGAAAAACCCTTGTTACCAATTGGACTCCATCCTTCTGAACGTTCATCCGCACGTATCAAGCTTGCAATGCTTGCCGTATGTCGATGTGACCTGCCGTTTCCTGTCCCATTCTGCATCGGCGGTTTTTTCGACGACGAGTGTGGTACCGAGCCACCCGTGCTTGGGTTCGGAGAGCGGTACACGATGTTCTCTTCCTCGACCTCGTCGGACAGGTCGGCTGACTCTCCTGTGTCACTCGCAAAGTCGTCGAGGCCCATAAATCCTCCGGGGCGCCTACTCTCGAGGTCGTATTGCTCGTACTTGGATCTTGCGCCACCGTACTCAGCGTTTCGCCGCCCTCCTACTCCGCGCAACTCGTCGGGCATGAACAAGTAGAAAAACGTGGTGGCGAGACATGCACCGCCGACAACGTCGATGAGGTAGTGGTGAGTCAGATACATCGTGCTCCAGTAGAGCACGCCAACATATGCCCATACTATACGCCCAGCACCCTTCCAGAAATGAGATACAAAGAGCGCACCAAGTGTTGCCCAGGCAGCATGTAAGCTTGGGAACGCGCCAAAGACGAGTGGGGAGCTGCCAAACGCGCGTTGGTAACCATCTCCGCTGAAGAGGGCGTCGATGCGTACAAGACCGCCGGGAGAGCCAGCTATTCCGTACGTGGCCGGTGTGAGCCCATAGATAAGCTCATACCATGGGGCGGCGCAAGGTAGGAGAATTTGAACACAGACACCGGTCAAATTCATATAGCCGAACGTCTTTGCCCACGTTTTGAGGGCAAGAGGCGGACGGAATAGCCACATAAAGATGGCGAGCACGATAGGGAATGTATAATGGATGACCCCGTACGGAAGCCATGCTAAGAGATCGAGGATAGGGTGGGTGAATCGCGTCAGGATGTCAGATATGTTAGCGCCATAGAGCACGGTTTCGAGAGTTGGGAGTAGAAAGACGTGTACTGAAGGGCGGTAGTCAGCAGGAATAAAGCGGTTTGTGTAGAACGCAAGCAGCCACGCAAAAACTGGGATAGCAGGGAAGAAGAACTGGGACGTGAACGGGATGAGGAGCCCAAGTCCGAATAAGATGGGTATCAGCAACTTGCTCGGAAATGACGGTACTTGCATGATAGTGAGCCAAAACACGGCAAGGACAAGGTGGAAGACGTATATTGCATCGGAGGGAACGAACGTATGGGCTCGAAGTCGCGCGATGGTGTCGAACGGCGACAGCGACTTGTCGAGACGACCAACGGCTGCGCTGAACGCGGTGAGAAACGTCCGTACAGGCCCAGAGAGACTCATTCGAAAGGCCATCGGTGTCGTCAAGCTCGTCGCAGCCTGCAGCTGTGTTCGAGCAACTTGTTACAAAAAGCTGTTCCAAGTCCTGTGTCGACGTATGAATGAGCGTGAGAAACGAGACCGAATTCTTCGACCGTAATGTGCATGCTCACGGTGGAGTCGATCAGAATATACAAGTTGGCTACTATGTCATCGGGGGAAACTAACGTTTGTGCTGTCTTGACTCGGAGCCCTGGCACTGGCGGGCACGCTGGGCTGATTCAACGGTGCCCATTGCCGTCAGAACGATTAGCAGCTAACGGTATGTCGAGGGAGTCATGCACACATATCTCTTCATTCGTCGGCCAACCCTATATCGCAGTCCACATCTTCTAGGGGAGGTGCCTAGCCTTCCGTATTGCGAGGTCACTTTGGCTTGCACTTGCATTCACCTCGACTGCTCGGTGTTAGGCGTGCAGAAGTCTTCCCCCTCTCCCTAATAGGGATCGGTCCGAATCCCAATGTCAGCCATACCCAACCCTATTAAAATCCTAGTTGGCTAACATTCTTTACCTTCACTCGCCACCACCATTCAGCGCCCTCGCTATCTCACATACGACAACTGTGCTCATATCTATTCCTTCTTCCTCTGACCATAAGATCTTGCAATGACTACCTTCAGTCCTCTTGAAATCCTTACGGACATCCTCTCCACCGGTCTTCTTTTCACGTTCACGCAATTCATTAATATAGTTCGCACTGGGGAGGAGGAACGGCTTTTCCAAGGCCGATTGGAATACTTGAACCGCGATCGCAGGATTGCCGGACTGCTGTGTCCTTCAATCCGTCCGGTAATGCATACAGAAATGACAGACGAAGGTAAGTATCTCCTGCCCAATGCTCGGGAGCACAACATCGACTTATGAGAATGCAGGCGAAGCTATCCATGTCGCGACTCCTAGATCTTGCCTCATCGGACAGGAAGGAATTCCATCGGTTCCGTCGAGTGAGACTATGTCAAGCTTACCATCATCGTGTGGGAGCTGGATCGAGGGTTTGAGCGTGATAGGCGTCGACGATAAATTGCAAATCAACTGTGTTCAAACGACGACCTCGAATAGCGTGGACCAGGCAGCGAAGACGGACGGAGTTCCAGCAGACAGCCTCTTACCATTAGTGAAGAAAGTCTCGTTTTCCTCGACCGTCACTTGCTTTACTTACGAGAAATGGCATGATGAGAACAGTACGTTTTTCACTGGTTCTGCGTCACCCTCTCCTACATACGTCATTCTCTTGTCAGATGAAGAGACGTGCGAATCTTTCCAGGACCAGTATAAAGTTATCACGGGGCGATGTTTGTCAGCCGCCACAGTCGAAACCACTACAGACTCTCTATCGGAGAGAGCATCTAAGGAGACGGAAGGGAGTGGTGCGTCCCTTTGCGAAGCCAATGGCATCAAATGCCGCCGACGTTGGAGTCGCTTCCGCGTCATACGTGGGCGCCAGATGTATGCCTGCGAGTGCTCTTCACGTGGCGTCGCATCTAACAGTTCTCTCAGGTCAGATGGCTCCGTGCCAACGAGAAAGACCGCACCACTCATCAAGAGGAGAATGCTCAGCGAGGAAGTCAGGTCGTTGAGGCAGTTTGCGACCACACCAGTTGATGCTGGATCCCAAGCAGGACGCGCTCCTGAAGACGCAGCCAAGAGCAACCTCCCGCCGGCCTTCCGTTCTGAAAGAGGTAATCAGCAGTACGTCTCTACCTGTGCGCTTTCCCCCATCAGGTGTCTTACACCATCCCCCGAAGGTGGGATGAGCCGCTGGTACCGAAAGGCCCACGTGTCCCTCGAAGAAAGATCCTCGCAACCAAGGTCCGACATTTGATGTCCCGGCTTTTCTGAGTGAATACTCGGCGATCGTCGAGTGTATGTGTACTTGAGATGACGCCGCTATATGCAATTTGCTCACACAATTTTTCAGTAACAATCGTCGCTATTTCTCTGACCATTCGAAACACGGCGCTCCCGCGCTTAACGAGATTATCGATCACATATCGTGACTACTATACTTCATTTCGTACTTCCGACTTGGACACCTGCTCCTCTTAAGGAGGTGTTTACTCAGATTTCTTGCACTGGACATTCTGTACACACGCAAATGCTGTACCAAAATTCACTGTTTCTTGTGAGCCAGCACTGTACTTTCATACGAGTTCCTGTTCTTTCTATCAGTGGTACAAAGCTACCACTCACTTGTACTCTGGCATGAGTTGGACCCTTTCGGCACATCAACTTTACTACATGTTGTACTTATACTACTGTAACCCGGACCCGGACCCGTACGATTACCACAGTCCAATCAAGTTGAGGTAGTTAATGATAGGTCACGAAACATGATCAAGTCCACCGTGTCCCACAGAATGCTGTTCTCGTGTTTACAATGACCGAGCGCCTCTCTGTATGTGTGGAGTGATGACCTCAAAGTGCCCCTAAATCGGTAGTTGCACACCCTTCTGTCAGGACCAAAAATTTTATCGTATTTGAGGTTGTACCCGTCCAACAATTATCATACACATAATACACTGGCCGAGGAGCTGCTCTTATTTGTTTCCGATACGGGCCGGGTGCCATGTTCATTTTTGGTGTGTCACTTTGCCAGGGAGGGTTGTTCAAACACTAACAACCCATCCGCCTAGTAAGCCTGACTCTCCCTCGTACTACGGTTATGGAAACTCTACTAGTGAAATAGAACGCGAAGCAAACATAGTGCGAAATCCGCGCATTACTGGAGGAACTCGGCCTAAGGCTCACCATCTCACAAACACAAATCATAATCCAAATTAATGTAGGACGGACAGATGCCAGGAGTCAAGGTTATTTTTTTGCATCGTCACCAAGGGGTAATCGAGTGTGTGCGCATAGTACAGCAATACCGGAATACAGATAGCCTTAACGTCAGGGACGAGTCCACCACGTGACGTATGACACGCCCGACTCGGCGCCAAGGTGTGACACGATGAATGCGCGCTCGTGCTCGCTCTCTCGCACGTCGAGCACCGGTATCCTCCCCATTTCTCCACCGATCGACACCGGACTTTTTGCTATGTATTCCGGATGTTAATAAGAGTCATATTCTGCCATAAAAAAAATGATGTAGTCTGAGTGATGCTATCCTCTCCACTAGTGTGCTGAAACTCGTCCACCTCTCTGCGTGGTTACCACAAAAGTATTCTAATCTGTTTTCTTCCGACCTGTCCTCCTGATCATTGTCTGGTGTCACGCACAAATTCAGTACGTCCCCCTCTAATTAGACTACATACGTGGGAATCACAAGCTAAATCCGGCGTTGGACCGTGCATCATACGCAACGTGCTGAAGGCGCCTAACTTGGCTATCGTCACCACTTCCTCAGGACAACCTCAAACCAAAGCTCACTGTAAACCAACGACATTACATCAAACATCCATTTCTCAATGGCTAGGACTCAGTCAAAGAAACGTCGTCTCTTGGGATTCACAAAGACATCCAACTCAGCGTCCGGCCTTACTTCGGTGCGTAGCCACCCTTTCCCCAAGGTGTGCTTATCGACCTGCAAAATAAGTCGCCAGGACGGTCCGAGACTCGAGCTGGGGATTTTTCCTCTATACCTGAAACCTCAAGCTTGGCTTATCCTGGTAGGCTCGCCAGGATGAGGCGTTTCTTCCACCGGTCGAACCAGGGCCCTTCGACCGCTATTCCTACAGAAGTTGCTGACACACAGGCTAGTGGTGGGGCTCAGGTAGCTTCAGATCAGGCTGTAAGTAATATACTACATTCAATTAACGCGAGGGTGCTAAACGGTTCGATGAACAGGTTGTCGCAGCCAGCGCCGGTAGCAGGGCGCAAGATCAACAAGATCAACCCCAGACGGCTCCGACCAAGAACGTACGTGATTTACGATGACCAGCCGCGCGTTAATTAAGTGATTCTGTTGGGCAGGCTGAAAAGTCGGTCGCCAAACCAGAACCAGAACCAGAGCTAGAACCAAAACCAAAGCCGGAACCAGAACCCACGCCAGCGTCGGCTGGTCAGGATGTCGATGATGCCATTAAAGAATTCGGCGGCGTTGCTCTCATCTCAGGTGCCACCAAAGACGTTACAAATGCCGTCGGTGTCGTCAATACCGCAGTTTCCGGGATTCAGACCTTGAGTGGTACGTATATCAAACCTTTCAAAGTTTTCAATCAAGTTGTGTCTACTCTTTCCAACGTAAGTATTTCACTTTTTGCATGTAGACGGTGATCACATGTGTTCACCAGGTCCACCCTTATGCCCAGGCTGCGCTGGGGATCTTGACTTCTACCTCTCAAGTACCTTTCTCATTCCAATTCCCTCTGCTTATCTGACGGGACGTCGGCAGTTGTTCCTCAACCAAGCGAGTCTGGACAGTGCAGTGTCAGACCTCCTCGACATTATGCGAAGTGTCTACGAGTGGCTCGTGCACGAGGATAGGATCAGTAATCTGGACAAAGCTGCTCTTGCAAAGATTGCGGAAGCAATAAGCGACTCTGCCCATTTCATCATAAACTACTCCACCACCAAAAACTTCTGTGGGTCATATGCTCATGTCGCTTTCAGATCCTGATACGATACGCCCCTAGGGAAAAGAGCTGGAAAGAATATCCTTTCCGAAACGCGCACTGTTGTCGATGACCACGCGAAGATCCTAGAAAACTTAATGCAACAATGTCGTGACCGCGCGGCTCGCGACACTCAGGACAACACTTATCGTATACTGGAAGACCTGAACCTCGAAGGCATGGCTTATGCGGGCGGAGCGGGGCTAAATACGATGAAGATGTGCCTCGACGGCACGAGGACAGAGATTCTGCGGGATATCATGAATTGGATTAATGATCCTGACTTGGATGCCCCACGCATCTTGTGGCTTCACGGGCAAGCCGGAAGGGGAAAATCAGCCATTGCCCATACGATCGCGTCATGGGTTAAGGACGTGGGAGGGCTCGGGTCTTGCTTCTGTTTCGCTCGTAACCGGCAGTCTGAACACCGGGAGGAGAAAATTCTCACAACGATCGCTCGTGACCTGGCCAGTCGCGATCAGTCCTTTCGGCGAGCATTGGCGGACGTCCTGTCGAAGGATCACACCCTGAAGATCACACCTGACGTGATGCAGCAGTGGCGGAAACTCATTTTGCAGCCGCTGTCCAAGGTTAAAGGGGCTATAGTTGGGAACGTTGTCGTAGTGATCGATGCCTTGGATGAAAGTGGGCCGGACACATCAAGGGAGCATATCCTATCTTTACTGGCGTCGTCCGAAGCTGCTCAGCTACCCTCTAATTTCCGCATCCTTCTGACATCCAGACCCCTGGCGGACATCAAACATGTCCTGAGTACCGTCGTGCATGTGAAAGCCACCTCGTTGGACGATATCTCCACTCAGTTGGCAGAGCGCGACATACAACTCTACGTTTCCTCTGAGCTTCGCCCTCATCCGGAGATTGGACCCGCTGAGATCAAGAGCATTTCTCAGAAGTCGGATGGTTTATTTGAATGGGCTCGTCTAGCCTGCAGGTTCATCAAGCCCAATAGGCCAGGTCGAACGATCATGGAGCGTTACAACGAGGTCGTGTTTCTTCATTCTGGAGGTGGGGCATCATTGTTGGACGTCATATACCGAACGATATTGGAGGACACCATTCCACAGGACCAAATCACACTCTCACGATTTCGTTCTGTGATGCAACAAATCATGTGGACATCTGTACCCCTGCAGCTGGAAGCCTTAGACGAGATGCGAAGGCATTTCCCCCCGGAGGAAGACTATTTTCACATGATGGTCATTCTTGAATTCATGGCACCACTATTGAGTGGGATTACTGACAAGTGCTCTGTCGTCCGACCTCTCCATTCATCATTTTACGACTTCCTCACTGATCATAAACGGAGTGGGGTGTACTTCGTTGGTGTGCCTAGCATACACCGGCTCCTTGCCTTCGCTTCGTTGCAGGCTCTTCGTAATGACCTTAAATTCAACATTTGTGGACTGGAGAGTTCCTACTTCAAGAATGTGGAGGTTGTTGATTTGCAGAAGAGAGTTGATGAAAACATCTCAGTCAATCTATCTTACTCGTGCAAATACTGGGCCTACCATTTGCAGAGAACTGAATTTGATTCAACATTGGCAACACTGGTGAATGGCATTGTTGGGTGTGAAGGGTTTCTCTTTTGGCTGGAGGCATTGAGTCTTCTGGGTGAACTTGGATGTGCCACTGGTGCCCTGGACTCTTTTATAACATGGTCACAGGTGGGTGAACTATGTCAGTGCCAAATTTCATCTAATGTGGAGTCCAAGGGCCAGAATGGATTGGAGGAGACCTTGGCACTTGCACAAGATGGGATCAAACTTCTGCACAATTTCAGCAGTGTAATCTCACTCAGCACTCCACACCTCTACACTTCTGTACTGCCATTCACACCCTCAAACACAAAGCTCTCAAGAATGCTTATACCAAAATTCTCTTGCCTAGCTTGGATATCTGTGGGAGGGTTAAGAGAGTGGCCAGCTGTGCAGCAGGCATTGGAAGGGCACACTAGTAGGGTGTTGTCAGTTGGCTTCTCCCCTGATGGCAAGAGGGTTGTATCAGGCTCCTCTGACAACACTGTGAGGATCTGGGATGTTCATGGCTATGAGGGTGTACAATCAAAGTGGCTTGCCTACAATTCAGAGGGTGTAGCCATCATATCTGAAATCATCAACTGTGGGTATTACTCCCCTACCATACATTGTCATCTTTACTCAACTTGCATTCACACAGCCTACCCAATTTGCTTTTCATCAAGTTCTCTGCAGGCACTACATGACAGTCCACACCTCCTTGATGGCCTCATAGAGGAAGATATGAATGTGAGGCATGAACCAGTCAAGGTTTTCCATGATGGCTGGATTAGGGGCCCCAAGGGGAGACTGTTGCTCTGGATACCTCCCACCTTCAGGGGCCAATGTTATTCAATGTGGAACATGGCAGTCATCCCAAATGGAAGTTGTATAGAGTTAGACTTAAGCCAAATGGTTCATGGGAAACAATGGCATCAATGCTTTAAGTCAGTTTAGTTTTGATGTGAGCTACATAGCTTTGTATTCTACAATCACTCTGCAATACTCAGCAACTTATCAATACAAGGATGTGAAAAAAATGACCACCAATGCTTGAGTTTTATCTTGGTATTCCATGTGGACATCCTATTGATCTTGAAGCTGATCTTGTTGGAATATAAACTGCCCCCTGAGTACTTGTTGCAAAGATTTGTTGCTTACATAAGTGAAAAAGTGGACATACAGTAGGCTAAAATTTCTACCTTCCCTCCTCAGTAGCTGGGCTGTTACTGAGGAGTAAGTCACTTTTTTATTTAGCTTTACTTTTGCTGACCACCTGTAGACTAAAGAGCTGGAAGTACCACTGGATATGTGGCAGTTGGTATGCAGGAACCCTGTCTGCTTCATGCCGGTATTCCTCCGAAGGTCGCACTAGCAGTAGTAGACGGGTGGCTTGTATCATGGTAGTGCCCAGTGCGGCATCAAACACATAATCGGACTTCCTATTTCCCATGCGGGCGAGTAGTAAGTCTGCTACGAGAACAACTACAACGATATTGCAACCAATGAGGCGCCATGACGTCGACTTGAAGCTTAGAGCTGCGAAGATGAGCAGGAGCGTTCTGAAGGATGAGAAGAGTACACTCATGGTTCCCCACGTCGTCCTATCAACACCGGAGGAAGGCAAGTACCATCAACGCTCGTGCTACGAAACTTTCGCGCTCGATATCGCCTTTAAATCATCGGAATTAGTACTTCTGCGCTTCTATACTACATTCCCATTTATAAAAGGAGATGTAGACCTGAGGTAGCCGCGAGTACCGATTTGTCCCCTGGACAACGTCACCTACTGATAGCAAGCTGCTCTACAAGTCCTTGCTGGGGAAGGCCGGGTGTTGAGTGATATCTATCTGCCATGAACTTCCCACATACCATGGGTACTGTATGTTAAGGTTGAATGTGGTTGCGAATGGTGGCAAGTCGCCTGTCAAACTTATTCTAGCGCCAAGCATTGATAAGAAAAACACCGGACACCCGGAAACCCATACCAAATACCTTCAGTGTGAGGACACCTTCGGTTTTTGTTTCACTGACAAGCCAGTGTTGATATCAGTCTATGAAGAGTGTTTCCGTGGCTGGTAGGCCTCGCGTGTAGAAGGTGTTGAAATGGACTCACCACTATGCGAGCAGCTGTACTTTCCACCTCTACGTATCGGAGCATGAACGCCATAATCTCATCCTTAATTGGCGTTTGGTATGTGCCACCACGCTTTCCAGTTCCTTGTGCTCAGCCACATGAAGAGAAACACTGGACCACCAACAAGTTGCAAGCGAATGAGAGCACGCGTCACGTGGTTGCGCGGAAGTATTTTGTTGGATAAGATCTGACGATTTTAGTCCCGTCATCGACCGAAGACCATCTGACCGGGATTATCGCTCGTACGACCACCCAGTGCTTGCATCGATGGCCAACCCTAACTCACAAACTACGATCAGCCCTCACAACCAGGCACCTCTGTGCACCCGTGTCTATCCTAATGAATCTGAGCTTGGTGAAAAGCTCCGGGAGGCAGCACGAGCTCAGAAGGAATGGGAAAAGGTAGACCTCAGAGAACGCATTGCAATCGGACGCAAGTTCATTGTAGGACATGTCCTTTGCGGTATGAGTTGACCGTTTACATTGTCTCTCCCTACTAGGAAGAGTTCGAGAAGATGAAAGGAGATGACTTGTATCTTGAGCTTACAGAGCAGATGGGCCGGTGCGTCAGGCGGAACCAAACCATCTTTTACTGCTCCGTTCAAGTCCATTTAATTTTCAGGCCTGTCAGCCAAGTTCCCGGAGAGATCAAGGGCTTCTTGTCGCGAGCGCAGTATTTGCTTTCTATCGCCGAGTCCAGCCTCGCGGATGTTTCATTGAAGGATACAGACGCACCCGGCTTCAGGCGGTACATCAAACGTGTTCCTCTCGGAATAGTATTTGCTATCGCACCTTGGAAGTAAGTTCCTTTACTCGTTCCACGATCGTTCTGAAGCAGCTCCTAGCTTTCCGTACCTCACTTCGATGAATCCTGTCCTACCCGCAATACTAGCAGGAAACGCAGTCCTTCTCAAGCCTTCTCCACAGACACCTCTGACGGCGGAGCGCTTTGCTAGAGCTCTTGTCAACGCCGGTGTCCCTGAGGGGGTTATCCAGGTTCTTCACCTCTCCCCGATCCTTACTTCCTACGTCGTCCGGCACGAGCTAGTGGATTTTGTATCATTCACAGGTAGCGTCGTGGGCGGCCAGGCAGTTGAACGTGCTGCAGTGGAAGCCCCTGGTTTCAAAGGTGTTGCGCTGGAGGTATTTCTCGCTTTCTCGCGACGGTGTTGTTCGTGCTAATCTTTGATGGCAGCTTGGCGGCAAAGACCCCGCTTATGTACGTGCAGACGCGGATCTCGATTTCACCATTGCAGAACTCGTCGACGGTGGGTGCCCTATTTAAACTCCTTTCATGATTTTCTTCTCTCCCCGACCGTTCACAGGTGCCATGTTCAACTCCGGCCAGAGTTGCTGCTCGATAGAGGTGAGTGGGTGTCTACCTCCCGCAACATTCTCCGTGCTTAATTTACTATTATCAGCGTATTTATGTGCATGAGTCGGTATACGATAAGTTTGTGGAGGGATATGTCGATATCGTCAAGGTTGTACTCTTTCTTGTCGAATTGCTTTTGAGATTCTAATGGACCCCCGAAGCAATATAAACTTGGTGATCCCACCAAGTCTGACACGAACCTTGGACCTGTCGTTAGCATTGCAAGTGCCGAGAGGATCAAAAGACAGGTTACTGACGCAGGCAAGTCTTATCAATACGGGGAGTCAGCAGCTGACCTCGGCAATAGTGAAGGCAGGGGCCAAAGCACTGATTCCAGAGGATCTGTTCCCCATTGCCCAACAGTGAGACTATATCTCGTCGTGTCCGTCGATACCTGATCTGCGATTCCGAGAAGAAATAACGCATATGTTGCCCCTCAAGTGCTTGTGGATGTTGACCATAGTAAGTCCGACGCTACTCTGCATATTAAAGCCCTCAACGGGGTCTTTTCAAAAGCTATGGACGTAATGATGGTAAGAGACACACTATTGCCTCACAGCTCACCTCTGCAACTCGCTCTGTAGGACGAAACATTTGGACCTGTTGTCGGCATTCAAAAGGTATATCTCGTTGTTGACTGCTGTAGGCATACACTCTTGACCCACACTGGTGCAGGTATCATCTGATGAGGAGGCTGTTCGCCTCATGAACGACTCGCCATATGGCCTCACAGCGTCCATCTGGACCAATGCAGCTGAGAACCCGGGCTCTGAAAAGGCGTTCCTCCAAATGGTTGACCAGCTGAACACTGGAACCGTGTTTCTCAACCGGTGCGTTCTAATCTCAGATCGCGGGCTGTTGTTATGATCGCAAACATTTCCCCTAGGTGTGACTCCGTCGATCCTGCATTGTCTTGGACCGGTGTCAAGAACAGCGGCCGTGGTGTCAGCCTCAGTAAATTCGGTACGTTCAACTGTTCCGCGGGGCGTTCCACTCGATTGTTGACCTGCCTCTTTTCGTAGGTTACGACCAACTCACTCGGCCCAAGTCCGTTCACATGAAGATCAAGACCAAGTGAACATCATTTGTTTCCATCAGAGATATACATAATAGCTGTCATTTATGGCGACGACTTCTTACTTGCCACCACCTGGAGTCCCTCTGCGAAGTATGTCGCCGATGTAGTAGTGTCCTGTCGTGAGAGATTAGTACTTTTGGAATACGACGAATAAAAAAATAAAGATAGGAAGATCAGGACCCTCTAGCGTATAATGAGGGACAGGGTAATGAGTCCTCAAAGAAGCACTCGGACTGGTGCACAGCAAAAAAATCATCATGGAAAGATCAAGAGTGGACTCCATTTGACCTACCTCTAAGAGCACTCCCCGCGGCGGAATGATGGAAAACTTCGCCAACGCACGCGCACGGCTATTTATGTGGGTCGTTGCTGACATAACTGACAACGATGCACGATCCCGTGACCGCGTAGAATGTGGATGACCAAATAAACTCAAACACCAAAACGGAGGAGCGCAAAAAATGTGTATTTAAAATGCTGTACGCTACAATACGAGCAAGTTATGCAGAGTACTCCAATTTCGCTATAGAAAACAACTTAAGCCTCGTGATCTCAGTGGATCTGATTAATAACTTACTTTCGTGCTTTTTGGCATCGCCAACTTTACGTGCAGCCTTCGTGAGATCCTCCTGGATGATGTATTCCCTGGGGACAGGTAAGCCTCTACCCAAATCACAATGGTAGCTTACCGGTCATCACGAATAGCGAACATGCCTGCTTCCGTGATAACATTCCGCAAATCGGCTCCGTTGAACCCATCCGTAAGCTAGAAAACGTTACATGACGTGTTACAGAATTTGTGTATAGAAACGAACCTTGACAATAGCTTCGAAGTCGATCTCACCGCTCTTATTTACTGGCTGAGCGTGGATCTTGAGAATTTCTAAACGGGCTTGCTCATTTGGTAGCGGGATTTCGATCTTACGATCAAGTCTTCCAGGGCGCAGCAGTGCGGGATCAAGTGTATCGGGACGATTAGTGGCCATGATAAGTTTCGTCTTTCCCAACGAGTCGAACCCGTCCATTTGGTTGAGCAGCTACGAATAAAGCCTTGAACCATGTAGTCTGACCAGCAAGCAAATTTTCCATTACCTCCATGAGGGTCCTCTGTATTTCTCTGTCGGCACTCGTTCCCTCAGAGAACCTCCTCCCCCCAATAGCATCGATTTCGTCCATAAAAATCACACATGGCTCGTGGTCTCTCGCATACCCAAACATCTCTCTCACCACACGTGCGGACTCACCGATGTACTTGTCGACAATGGCGGATGAGACAACTTTCAAGAAATTGGTTTGCAAGGTGGCGGCTACCGCACGCGCAAGAAGGGTCTTTCCTGTGCCAGGGGGGCCATACAGGAGAACGCCCTTTGGGGGTTTGATGCCAACACGAGTAAATAGCTCCGGGTTAAGGAGAGGAAGTTCAATAACCTAGGAAGTGGATGTCAGATCCGGCAGCTTTACCATTAAGCAAACACGGGCACACCTCACGGAGTTCGCGCACTTGCTCGGATAGGCCGCCAATGCCCGCAAAAGAAGCCGTTCCGGGGTCTTCCAAGCTCATCTTGTATACCAGAGGGTCGACTTCACGTGGCAATATGCGCATGATAGTAAGGGTGGTCATGTCCAGAGAAACACGCGTTCCCGATTTGAGTTTCGCAGCAGAAAGTGCCGGACGATATGAGACTACATATCTGGGTCCTGAAGAGGCTTTAACAATGACTGAACAGAGTCTCTTGAGTCACATAAGAAGAAAAAAAAGGATGAGATGGGTCACACATCGTTCGTCATCGAGTTGCTTCATGACTTCGCCAATAATTTGGCCAACCGACTGGACTGCCTTGATATCGTTTTCCGTCTTGGCAAAGTCCGCTTCAAGATCTTTTAGGGAGAAGCGCACTGGATGACAGGCATGTGAGCAATCTGAATTTTGAGAGCATGCGAGATGCTAACAGTTCTTGAGGCTCTGGCTGATGTTGTCGTGAGCACGCATTTTCTGTGACGGAGTCAGTGGACGAACAACCAGATAACTGGCTCAGAAGTACTTCACGGTACGTCTTCAGAGCATTCTTTCTGCGTTCGTCCATTATCGATGTCGACGTTGATGCCTGTGCGTCCATTGAGTTGTAGACAGCCTTCGCTAAGTGGAAGTGGACGCGTCAGTGGTCGTTGACGACTTATGTAATCAAAGCGCGTCACAAAGTTTCTAATTCCGGTAATCAAGGGCGCGGCTTTCCGGAGTGGATGCACCTGTGATTGTGCCCTGCTAGCCTCCTGCAATATTTCTTGGCTATGTATTCCGGATGTTAATAAGAGTCATATTCCGCCATAAGAAACTAAATGATGTAGTCTAAGTGATGCTGTCCTCTCCACTAGTGTGCTGAAACTCGTCCACCTCTCTGCGTGGTTGCCACAAAAATATTCTAATCTGTCCTCTTCCGGCCCGTCCTCCTGATCGTCGTCTGGTGTCACGCCCAAGTTCAGTACGTCCACCTCTAATTAGACTACATATGTGGGAATCGTAGGTGGGCGCACTAAATCCGGCGTTGGTCTGTGCCAATCACACGCAACGCGTTGAAGGCGCCTAACTTGGCTCATCGTCACCACTTCCTCAGGACAACCTCAAATCAAAGCTCACTGCAAATCAACGACATTACATCAAACATCCATTTCTCAATGGCTAGGACTCAGTCAAGGAAACGTCGTCTCCTGGGATTCAAAAAGACATCCAACTCAGCGTCCGGCCTTGCCTCGGTGCGTAGCCACCCTTTCCCCAAGGTGTGCTTATTGACCTGCAAAATAAGTCGCCAGGACGTTCCGAGACCCGAGCTGGGGATTTTCCCTCTATACCTGAAGCCTCGAGCTTGGCTTATCCTGGTAGGCTCGCCAGAATGAGGCATTTCTTCCACCGGTCGAACCGGGGCCCTTCGACCGCTATTCCTACAGAAGTTGCTGACACACAGGCTGGTGGTGAGGCTCAGGTAGCTTCAGATGAGGCCGTAAGTAATCTACTACATTCAATTAACGCGATGGTGCTAAACGGTTCGATGAACAGGTTGTCGCAGCCGGCGCCGGTTGCAGGGCGCAAGATCAACAAGAGCAACCCCAGACGGCTCCGACCAAGAATGTATGTGATTTACGATGACCAGCCACGCGATAATCAAGTGATTCTGTTGGGCAGGCTGAAAAGTCAGCCGCCAAACCAGAACCAGAACCCACGTCAGCGTCGGCTGGTCAGGATGTCGATGATGCCATTAAAGAATTCGGCGGCGTTGCTTCCATCTCAGGTGCCACCAAAGACGTTACAGATGCCGTCGGTGTCGTCAATACCGCAGTTTCCGGGATTCAAACCTTGAGTGGTACGTATATCAAACCTTTCAGAGTTTTCAATCAAGTCGTGTCTACTCTTGCCAACGTAAGTGTTTCACTTTTTGCATGTAGACGGTGATCACATGTGTTCACCAGATCCACCCTTACGCCCAGGCTGCGCTGGGGATCTTGACTTCTACCTCTCAAGTACCTTTCTCATTCCAATTCCCTCTGCTTATCTGACGGGACGTCGGCAGTTGTTCCTCAACCAAGCGAGTCTGGACAGTGCAGTGTCAGACCTCCTCGACATTATGCGAAGTGTCTACGAGTGGCTCGTGCACGAGGATAGGATCAGTAATCTGGACAAAGCTGCTCTTGCTAAGATTGCAGAAGCCATAAGCGGCTCTGCCCATTTCATCATAAACTACTCCACCACCAAAAACTTCTGTAGGACACGTTATGCTCATGTTGTTTTCAGATCCTGATACGATACGCCCCTAGGGAAAAGAACTGGAAAGAATATCCTCTCTGAAACGCGTACTGTTGTCGATGACCACGCGAAGATCCTAGAAAACTTAATGCAACAATGTCGTGACCGCGCGGCTCGCGACACTCAGGTCAACACTTATCGTATACTGGAAGACCTGAATCTCGAAGGCATGGCTTATGCGGGCGGAGCGGGGCTAAATACGATGAAGATGTGCCTTGACGGCACGAGGACAGAGATTCTGCTGGATATCATGAATTGGATTAATGATCCTGCCTTGGATGCCCCACGCATCTTGTGGCTTCACGGGCAAGCCGGAAGGGGAAAATCAGCCATTGCCCATACGATCGCGTCGTGGGTTAAGGACGTGGGAGGGCTCGGGTCTTGCTTTTGTTTCGCTCGTGACCGGCAGTCTGAACACCGGGAGGAGAAAATTCTCACAACGATCGCTCGTGACCTGGCCAGTCGCGATCAGTCCTTTCGGCGAGCGTTGGCGGACGTCCTGTCGAAGGATCACACCCTGAAGACCACACCTGACGTGATGCAGCAGTGGCGGAAACTCATTTTGCAGCCGCTGTCCAAGGTTAAAGGGGCTATAGTTGGGAACGTTGTCGTAGTGATCGATGCCTTGGATGAAAGTGGGTCGGACACATCAAGGGAGCATATCCTATCTTTACTGGCGTCGTCCGAAGTTGCTCAGCTACCCTCTAATTTCCGCATCCTTCTGACATCCAGACCCCTGGCGGACATCAAACATGTCCTGAGTACCGTCGTGCATGTGAAAGCCACCTCGTTGGACGATATCTCCACTCAGTTGGCACAGCGCGACATACAACTCTACGTTTCCTCTGAGCTTCGCCCTCATCCGGAGATTGGACCCGCTGAGATCAAGAGCATTTCTCAGAAGTCGGATGGTTTATTTGAATGGGCTCGTCTAGCCTGCAGGTTCATCAAGCCCAGTAGGCCAGGTCGAACGATCATGGAGCGTTACAACGAGGTCGTGTTTCTTCATTCTGGAGGTGGGGCATCACTGTTGGATGTCATATACCGAACGATATTGGAGGACACCATTCCACAGGACCAAATCACACTCTCACGATTTCGTTCTGTGATGCAACAAATCATGTGGACGTCTGTACCCCTGCAGCTGGAAGCCTTAGACAAGATGCGAAGGCATTTCCCCCCGGAGGAAGACCGTTTCCACATGATGGTCATTCTTGAATTCATGGCACCATTATTGAGTGGGATTACTGACAAGTGCTGTGTCGTCCGACCTCTCCATGCGTCATTTTACGACTTCCTCACAGATCATGAACGGAGCGGGGTATACTTCGTTGGTGTGCCTAGCATACACCGGCTCCTGGCCTTCGCTTCGTTGCACGCTCTTCATAATGACCTTAAATTCAACATTTGTGGACTGGAGAGTTCCTACTTCAAGAATGGGGAGGTTGATTTGCAGAAGAGAGTTGATGAAAACATCTCAGTCAATCTCTCTTACTCGTGCAAATACTGGGCCTACCATTTGCAGAGAACTGAATTTGATTCAACATTGGCAACACTGGTAAATGACATTGTTGGGTGTGAAAAGTTTCTCTTCTGGCTGGAGGCACTGAGTCTTCTGGGTGAACTTGGATATGCCACTGGTGCCCTGGACTCTTTTATAACATGGTCACAGGTGAGTGTACTACATCAGTGCCTAATTTTGTCTAATGTGAAGTCCAAGGGCCAGAATGGATTGGAGGAGACCTTGGCACTTGCACAAGATGGGATCAAACTTCTGCACAACTTCAGCAGTGTAATCTCACTCAGCACTCCACACCTCTACACTTCTGTACTGCCATTCACACCCTCAAACACAAAGCTCTCAAGAATGCTTATGCCAAAATTCTCTTGCCTAGCTGGAATATCTGTGGGAGGGTTAAGAGAGTGGCCAGCTGTGCAGCAGGCATTGGAAGGGCACACTAGTCAGGTCTTGTCAGTTAGATTCTCCCCTGATGGCAAGAGAGTTGTATCAGGCTCAAATGACCACACTGTGAGGATCTGGGATGCTGAGAGAGGGGTTGAGATTGGCAGCCCTCTTGAGGGGCATACTGGTTGGGTCAGGTCAGTTGGATTCTCCCCTGATGGCAAGAAGGTTGTATCAGGCTCAGATGACAACACTGTGAGGATCTGGGATGCTGAGAGGGGGGTCCAGATTGGCAGCCCTCTTGAGGGGCATACTGGTTGGGTTGACTCAGTTGGATTCTCCCCTGATGGCAAGAGGGTTGTATCAGGCTCCTTTGACAACACTGTGAGAATCTGGGATGCTGAGAGGGGGGTTGAGATTGGCAGCCCTCTCAAGGGGCATACTGGTTGGGTCAGGTCAGTTGGATTCTCCCCTGATGGCAAGAGGGTTGTATCAGGCTCCTCTGACAACACTGTGAGGATCTGGGATGCTGAGAGGGGGGTCCAGATTGGCAGCCTTCTTGAGGGGCATACTGGTGAGGTCAGGTCAGTTGGATTCTCCCCTGATGGCAAGAGGGTTGTATCAGGCTCCTCTGACAACACTGTGAGGATCTGGGATGCTGAGAGGGGGGTCCAGATTGGCAGCCTTCTTGAGGGGCATACTGGTTGGGTCAACTCAGTTGGATTCTCCCCTGATGGCAAGAGGGTTGTATCAGGCTCAGATGACAAGACTGTGAGGATCTGGGATGCTGAGAAGGGGGTTGAGATTGGCAGCCCTCTTGAGGGGCATACTGGTTGGGTCAGGTCAGCTGGATTCTCCCCTGATGGCAAGAGGGTTGTATCAGGCTCCTTTGACAACACTGTGAGGATCTGGGATGCTGAGAGGGGGGTCCAGATTGGCAGCCCTCTTGAGGGGCATACTGGTGGGGTCTGGTCAGTTGGGTTCTCCCCTGATGGCAAGAGGGTTGTATCAGGCTCCACTGACAACACTGTGAGGATCTGGGATGCTGAGAGGGGGGTCCAGATTGGCACCCCTCTTGAGGGGCACACTGGTTGGGTCTTGTCAACTGGATTCTCCCCTGATGGCAAGAGGGTTGTATCAGGCTCCTCTGACAACACTGTGAGGATCTGGGATGCTGAGAGGGGGGTCCAGATTGGCAGCCCTCTTGAGGGGCATACTGGTTGGGTCAACTCAGTTGGATTCTCCCCTGATGGCAAGAGGGTTGTAACAGGCTCAGATGACAAGACTGTGAGGATCTGGGATGCTAAGAGGGGGGTCCAGATTGGCAGCCCTCTTGAGGGGCATACTGGTTGGGTCAGGTCAGCTGGATTCTCCCCTGATGGCAAGAGGGTTGTATCAGGCTCCTTTGACAACACTGTGAGGGTCTGGGACACTGAGAGGGGGGTCCAGATTGGCAGCCCTCTTGAGGGGCATATTGGTTGGGTCAGGTCAGTTGGATTCTCCCCTGATGGCAAGAAGGTTGTATCAGGCTCAGATGATAACACTGTGAGGATCTGGGATGCTGAGAAGGGGGTTGAGATTGGCAGCCCTCTTGAGGGGCATACTGGTGGGGTCAACTCAGTTGGATTCTCCCCTGATGGCAAGAGGGTTGTATCAGGCTCCTTTGACAACACTGTGAGGATCTGGGATGTTGAGAGGGGGGTCCACATTGGCAGCCCTCTTGAGGGGCATACTGGTGAGGTCAGGTCAGTTGGATTCTCCCCTGATGGCAAGAGGGTTGTATCAGGCTCAGGTGATAAGACTGTGAGGATCTGGGATGTTCATGGCTATGAGGGTGTACAGTCAAAGTGGCTTGCTTACAACTCAGAGGGTATAGCCATCATATCTGACATCATCAACTGTGGGTATTACTCCCCTACCATACATTGTTGTCTTTACTTAACTTGCATTCACACAGCCTACCCAATTTGCTTTTCATCAAGTTCTCTACAGGCACTACATGACAGTCCACACCTCCTTGATGGTCTCATGGAGGAAGATATGAATGTGAGGCATGAACCAGTCAAGATTTTCCATGATGGCTGGATTAGGGGACCAAAGGAGAGATTGTTGCTCTGGATACCTCCCACCTTCAGGGGCCAATCTTATTCAATGTGGAACATGGCAGTCATCCCAAAAGGAAGTTGTATAGAGTTGGATTTAAGCCAAATGGTTCATGGGAAACAATGGCATCAATGCTTTAAGCCAGCTTAGTTTTGATATGAGCTACATAGCTTTGTATTTTATAGTCAATCTGCAATACTCAGCAGCTTATCACTACAAGGGTCTGAAAAAAATGACCACCAACGTTTGAGTTTTATCTTGGTATTCTATGTGGACATCCTATTGATCCTGAGGCTGATCTGGCCACTCTGGAGACATGTCATGTGAGCCACTCCAATGGTGGACTTTCTGCTTATGCTTGCTCAGCACTTTCCTGTGCCTCCACACATGTGGCTATGGTGCCAGTCATCTGAAGACCATTACTTTTGTACCCATATTTTACCCCTGCAGAACAAAAACAAATTTATATTTCATGTGATAAAAGCACTCCTGATGGAAGGAACAAGTGCTGCAGAACAGTTTTTAGTGAGGTCAAAATTAGCCACCCACACACCATGTGGTGTATGTGGATATGCTTGGATGTTCCCTTATGTCCTGTTCCCACATTCTTGACCTATCAACCTAACCCATGGCCTGCCACAGAGTCCTCACACTGGCCACTTACCACATACAGAATGCATGTACAGTATGCAATTTTGTGTGAGTACATTACCAACTGTACATGTAGATAATCACAATCCTTGTCAGAGATGTTACATGTAACAGATTTCAAGAATCTGTCTACCATAAAGGGAGTCATGTTAATGGTGAGCATGATAAGTGACATTGTATGTATATGTACCACCCAAATCCACTGACCCATTTAACTCCAAACCATTGAGCACTTCATGGAATGTCACATTGAGTGCATTTGTACAGTTCAAACAAATAATTGACTGCATTTCAAAGATGTATGCACTTAGATGGGAGTAATGTCAACATTCCTGTCATCCACTCAGGCCTGCTATGTAGCTGGCCACACTCAGGGTAGGACATTATCTCCCAGCATGGTCTACTAACTCCACTTGCAGGAGGGAAGTCCACCCAGAAGTCCCTCCTCTGCCATGGTCCACTGACCCCATTTTCAGGGGGAAAGCCTCCACCATAGTGCACTGCCCCACTTTCAGGAAGGAAGTCCATCCCCCACTGCTATGGCCCTTTGGTTCTGTCCTATGTATGTACATATACCCTGGCAGTCAAACCAACACACATACTGTATGTACATATCTTGATTGTAAGGGGACCATGCATTTGATAGAAGCTATTGATAGCAGGGCTTCAGGGGAAGAATCAACACTTACATATATCACCCACCCTGTATATCAAGTCTTGGTTGCATATCTGCATGTTGTGTAATGTCAGAGTCTGTCTCCCAAGGTGAATTGGCTGACTGATGTCATGCATATGCAAGCACCTTGGCATGGGCCACACAATGAGCAGATTTACCTCGAGTTTCAATTTGCCATCAATAAGGATAATGGTCATGGGTCATGAGACAGTGTGATCATCAATTCTTGATATGTAGTTCAAGTATTTTGCTATGGTCAGTATGGTCACTGTTGTTGGAAGTTTTGTTCCTTTTTCTCCTTTTCTCCCCTTTGCAAAGCCACATAAGTCACCTTTTTTGAACAATAAAAACCATGTGGCTTTGCATGTCCCACAATTGGTGCTGGCAGCCAGCAAGTGTCCTCCCCCCTCCCTCCCCAGCTCCCTCTCCAGCCTCCCTCCACTCCAGTCACATACCAGCTGGTTGATCCACTTCAAACCACTATCATATGGAAAATATTGTGTCATCTGTGAGTGTGTCACATCTGTGACATGCACGTAAGTTCCAGACCACAGTCCGACCATCTGAGGTGTCGTTCCAGCCCTACGGGCTCCTGTCATGAAACTCTGTTCCATCTCTGATTTGACTTATGATCTATTTTCTATTTCTGTTTCCATATTTAGTATGTTTCTCTTGTGCTTCCTAAGTGACTCACTACACTTCCGTACCCATATGTCTTACTAATCCCCGTACCATCTGGCTATCCAGCGACTACCGACTTACCTTACTAATAGCTCACTAATATTGTTACTCATCCATACTGCACTCCGGTAGTCGCTACACCCCAGACATTGCTTTATACTTTTCTCTGCACTATAAAAGCCTTGTACATACGTCGTAGCACATCAGTTTGAATATTGAATAAGATACTCATTGATCTCACTTGACTCCAGACAGTCTCTGGATAGTTCCGACCTCTGGGACTCAGCAGGAAGAAGTGTACTGAGTTGTATGCTAAACTCCAACTACCCAGACTTTCACTCTAAGCTTCCTCTGCCCTCAGACCCTCTTGGAGACTGTTGAGAACCAGTCTTGACAGAGTGTCTGCTCTGATCTGGGCTGCACATCAGCCTGATAAGAGATCTCATCCACTGATAAGGCCCATAGTTCGCATTTTTGACTGTTTTCCAACAGTCCCTTGGCTGCTGGTAAGCCCATGGACCTTTGATCATACTCAGGAAATGCACTGATCTCATCTGATTGCATTCTCTGGGCATCTGGACCTGGATTTCCTGCATTTTTTTAGATTTTGGTTCACATTTTTTGCATTTTGAGCCCTTCCCCAGGGTCCAGGTGCTTGGTAGGTCATCCTCTACCTTTCTATGATCAATCTAACTCATGTATGATGCCTCTTGGTATGTATTTCCTGTCCTTCTGGTGCATTTCTTAGATTTTGGCTTGCATTTCTGGCTTTTTGAGCCATTGTTGGTTATCTTTGTTCAGTGCACCTTGGTAAGCCTTCCCCTACTCATCACTGGTGGCCTTTCACCTATATGTTCTCATCACTTTAGTCTGTTTTACCCATTTTTCATGTTATTGGTAGATACCTGTGGCCATCAGCAAGATGGCAAAAATTCTGATGGTCTGAAAAAATCTGATGGCAGTTCTGATGGTCTGAAAAAGTCTGGGAAGATCTGACAGTCTGAAATTTTCTGAGAATTTCTGATATCACAACTTTTCAGACTTTTCCAGAACTTTCCAGACTTTTTCAGAACTTTCCAGACTTTTTCAGAACTTTCCAGAACTTTTCAGACTATCAGATCTTCCCAGACCATCAGAACTTTTGCCATCTTGCTGATGTGTCCAGGTCACCAGTGTGAGTTGATATCACTCTGTCTGTGGGTGAACATGCTCACATGTGATGTAGGTCTAGGGTTGGCATGGTTGGGATTTTTGGTTGCCTTTGATACTTGCTTTGTGCTGGTGGTAGGGTGAACACTGTAGACCAAGACAAGGTGGTGTGAAGTCCCTACTACCTAGCTTCATGGATTCACCTCCATGTGTCTGCTGGTTGCTGAGGCCTCTCTGAGGCTAGGACCTCTCCCATAACCACAGAGTGGAGACATGTTTGCTGGGGCTTGCAAAGGTCAAGTGGGATCACTCCTGCTTGCAGTTGCCATTCAATCTGTCTTGGGCTTTTTGCCTTTTGTTCTGTCATTTGTTGAGTTCCAGTCAGTAGGGTCTACCACAGGTACAAGGTGACTTCTCTGTGCATCCTTCATCCCCTTCATTGCTACCTAACCTTGGTGTCCAGTCTTTCCAACCATGTAGGTGTTTTTGTTTTCAGGTGTACTGCTTCAGTGTCTCTGGTGGTGAATGTGTCCATCAGGTCTGCACCCCCTACTTCACTGCAGCTTGCCCACAATGCTGGTCATCAGGCTGAACATGACCAATGTGTCCTCAGCTCTCCTCCATCCTGTTGTCAACCACATCCTGCTCCTCCTTTGATTGTAAGTTGTGCCCATGCCTGCAATATATATGTGTGATTGATCATATGTAATGTCAGGATCATGCTCCTGTGCCACTCCCTCCCCCAACAACCCCTGCCTCCAATGTTGCCCCCTGCCCCTCTACCATCCCAGATGATGGCCTTCCCTCCCCCATATTATCAAAATTTTGTTCCTCCTGCTCCACCACCTCAGAATATTCCAGAGCACATTGACTATACTGCTTGGCCATTGGAAGGATACAATAATGACCATGAGAGATGTTGTCAGCACAGAAGGAACCAGAGAACCAACAATCCTCCTATTCCCTCTTCAGCTCACCCTGGCCCATCCCATGCTCCCCCTGCACCTAACTACCATACATACCAGCAGGTCAGTAACTTGTGACATGAAGCAGAGCAGTGGAGACATCAGCAAGTTCAGCAGCAGCATGCTCAACATCTTCAGGCTATTCAAGTGCAACAGTTGCAGGAGTGGCAACACTTACAGTCCATGGGAGTGCAGCAGCAGCAGCAGGGACAAGAGTGGGGAAACTTGCAGACCATGAAAGTGCAGCAGCAGAAGAGGCAAGGGCAGGAGTGGCAGCATGTTCAAGACATGAGAGTGCAGCAGCAGCAGGGGCAAGGGCAGGAGTGGCAGCACATTCAAGACATGAGAGTGCAGCAGCAGCAGAGGCAGGAGCAGGAGTGGCAGCACTTACAGTCCATCAGGCTCCAGCAGCAACAAAGGCAGGAGCAGGAGTGGCAACACCTTCAGTACATCAGGATGCTACAGCAGCAGCAGCACCAGGAGCATCAGAGATTACAACTGCAACAATTGCAGAGGGTGGAGCTTGAACATCAATATCATCTGGAGGCAGAGCAGCAGGCAGTACACTGGTGGGTGGAAGAGAGGGAGCATTGGGAGCAGAATGAAGTAGAGCAAATCAGGCAGCTATCTCAAAGGTTGCTTACAGAGGTCCTCAGTGAACATAGTCAGCATTCTGCAGAGCAGTATGAGCAGGACCAGGAGACACAGGCATCAAGAAATGCCCTTGGCCATTCCCCTCCTCCCAGTTCTTCTACCAGTCCTACTTCCTCTCCCCCAAGACATCCTTCTCCTCCACCTCCACCTCCACCTCCACCTCCACCCCATGATCCAGCTCCCAATCCCAGCTCAAATCCCAGTCCTGGACCTGATCTCAACCCAGGCCCAGGCCCACCGTCACCATCACCACCCCCAGCAGCACCATATCACATCCCACCAGGTGGTAGGCCATATACTGAGCAAGTAGAGCATCACTATTTGGGTCTGATGAAATGTCCTGGCTGCCATGCCCTCCATTTCCTCTCAGAGAAACTCTCTAACTCCAGTCCACTGCATCCTTGCTTTGGTAGCTGTTGTCTTCAAGGCCAGGTGGTACTCCCCCAATTCAGCAGTGGCCAAGGGTGATACAGGACCTCTTTGATGATCCCCAAGACCACAGGGAGTTTAGGAAAAATGTTCATCAGTACAACAATGCTCTAGCATTTGCCTCAGTGGGAGTAGAGGTGGATAGACAGACTGTACAGGGGGAAGGCCCTGCATCTTTTCATATTCATGGCACTCTTCACCATCTCATGGGTGCCCTCATGCCACCAGAGAGTTTGCAGCCTTCTTATGCTCAGCTGTATATCTATGACCCCCAGGAGGCAACAAACACCCATCTACAGAGAAACCCTGACTTGCAGGGTGACATCTTGCTAGACTTGCACACCACTCTGAGAGAGCACCATCCCTATGCAGCAGTCTACCAGCAGGCCTATGCAATCATGCAGGCCAAGCCTCCAGAGCAGCATACAGATGTCTGCATGCATCTTTACTTACAGCAGGGTGCTGATGGAAGGAGATACAACCTCCCTACTGTGGATGGGATTGCTGCCATTGTGCCAGGAGATGGATCAGAGATTGTAAGGAAAGGCAGGGACATCATTTTATGTCTGCAGGGTGGGGGATTACATCACATCAGCAACCTTCATCCCTCTTACCTCCCACTCCACTATGTGCTATTGTTCCCCCATGGACAGGAAGGGTGGCATCTGGACATTCCTTTGCAGGTAGCTGGTGGTGGCAATCATCATTCTAAGAAGGTCACTCAGACACTGGTATGCATATCATCTCCACATTTGTCCTCCTCAGGTGGAGCTACCCAATCTCTTCAAGGCTGGTAGACTTTTCCAACACCTGGTCTGTGGTGGATGGGCTTCCACTGAGCAGTACAACCTTACCTGGGTGGCCAATAATCAGACCAGGCTGAGAGCAGAGCTGTATAGTGGATTGCAGGATTGTCTGGCTCAAGATGCAGATCAGGATTTGGGTAGAGTTGGTCATGTCATCCTCCCTTCCACTCACAAGGGTGGTCCTTGCTATATGAACCAACCACTTCAAGACCCTCTGGCAATCAGTGGAGAGTACAAGAAGCCTGACCTCTTCCTCACTATGACTGAAAATGGGAGTTGGCTTGAAATAACTGAGAATCTCTTCCCAGGTATGTTGGCATCTCTTTCAGCTATCATTGGCTCACCATCATCATACAGGCCAGTCAGCAGTGGATAGACCTGACTTGGTTACCTGTACTTTCCATGCCAAGAAGGAAGCTTTGTTGAAGATGATCAGGGGTGGTTACTTTGGAGAGGTGGCTGGATTTGTTTACACCATTGAGTACCAGAAGCATGGTCTCCCTCACATGCACCTGTTGGTCTTCTTGGAGGAGGAGCACAAGATTCATTTTGTGGAGCAGGTGGATGCCATCATCTCAGCACAGATTCCTGACCCCAATGTCCACCCCCAACTTCATCAGGCTGTCTCCAAGTACATGCTTCATTGTCCCTGCTCTCCTCAGAGGTGTATAGAGAACAATGTTTGCAAGAAGTGCTTCCCCAAGGCCTTTGCTGCTCAGACCATCATAAAGGAGGATGAATATCCTGACTATGTTTGCCCTCAGAATGGAAGGATAGTGGAGAAGTATCAGAATGTCTTTGACAACAGTGTGGTGGTCCCCTGTCCAAGGGAACTTCTTGTGAAGTTTGACTACCACATCAACCTGGAGGTCTGTGGTTCTATAAAGGCAGTGAAGTATACCCACAAGTATATCTATAAGGATCCAGACAGAGCCACTGTGCAGCAGGAGGGGCATGATGAGATTTGTTCCTACCTGGATGCAAGATACATCCTCCACCCAGGCATGTCACAACATCTTTGAATTCCCCATGCACATGGAGTGGCCAGCTGTGTATTGTCATCCAGTTCACCTTCCAGGAGAACAGACTGTGGTGCTTAGTGCTGAGGATGACATTCAGAATGTGGTGGGGAATCCAAAGAACACCCAACTGATGGGTTGGTTTGAGGCCAACAGGGACCCTGTCCTGATAGCTGCTGGGGCACATGATTTTCTGTACCAGGAATCCCCCCAAGAGGTTTGTGTGGGATAAGAAGTATGCTGTGTGGAAAGTGAGGCAGAGGTACAATGCCATTGGAAGGATGTATGCTGTGTATCCATCAGCTGGAGAAAAGTTCTACCTCCATCTTTTGCTCACCCAGGTCAAGGGTAGGTCTGCTGGCATTCCATTTTCATTTCCCAATCTGACATCTCTTTCAGGTGCAACTTCCTTTGAGGACCTTTGCTCTGTGGATGGTCAGCTTCATAATTCCTTCAAGGAGGCCTGTCATGCATGTAGTTTGTTGCAGGATGATAGAGAGTGGTTGTTGTGTCTGCAGGATGCTGCTCACTTCCAGACAGGTTCCCACTTTCATCAACTTTTTGTGATCATCTTGGTGCATGGTGCTCCAGTGGATCCAAATCACCTGTTGGAGGCATCCAGGGACCACCTCTGTGATGACCTGAATCATCACCTGATGAGAGTCCTCAACATTGCTGAGCCCACCCCAGGAGCAGATCTCTGACTATGGCCTCCACCTGATCTCTTAAGCCCTTCATAGACATGGAAAGAGCCTACAAGATTATCCTGAAATGCCTAGGCCACAGATGGACTGGGGTCAACATGAAGGGAACCAGCTGATCAATGAACAGTTGGCATTGATGGTGCCAGAGTTGGAGGGGTTTGTGGAGAGGGGGCAGGAGGCTTTGAATGTGGGGCAGAGGCAACTTTACCAGGCAGTGCTGGACAGTGTGATGGGTGGACAGGGGACCATGTTCTTTCTTCAAAGTGGTGGTGGTTGTGGCAAGACCTATCTGGCCAACCTCATTGCTGGGGCTGTCAGAGCAAGGGACAGGATAGTGCTGTGTGTTGCTTCTACTGGCATTGCATCCCTCCTCCTCCCTGGTGGTCATACAGCACACTCCAGGTTCAAAATCCCCATCCCCATCCATGAGCAGAGTTTCTGCAACATGAAGAAGGATGACATAAATCATGAGCTGATTTAGAGGACCTCCCTTATCACCTGGGATGAAGCTGCTTCTCAACATCATCATGTGGTGGAATGTGTGGATAGGAATTTGAGGGACTTGATGGATCAGGACAGGCCATTTGGGGGGATCACTACTTTGCTTGGTGGGGACTTCAGGCCAACACTCCCTGTCATTCAGCATGGTTCCAGGGAGCAGATTGTGCCTGCTACACTCACTCACTCCAACCTGTGGACCCAGATGTCAGTGCATTATCTGAACCAGAATATGCATCTTGGGTGGGATCCTGAATGTGATGAGTGGGCAAGGCATCTTCTGGAGATAGGGACCACTGATGGAGAATTGGAGCTTCCCCAGCACATGCATTGTGGGGATGGGCTGGCCACTCTGGTGGATGCCATCTACTCTGAGGTCCTGGCCCTGCAACCAAACCAATCACTGGCAGATGGGTATTTCCTGGATCATACCATCCTTACCTCTAGGAATATGCAGGTGCATGAGATCAACTCTACCATTCTGGATGCTGTCTAACCACAGGAGTGAGTGACCTATTGTTATGCCACTAGTAGCAAGAAGTGCCAAAGCAATGGTGCAGCTACCAATGTCAGCAGTATGACAAACCTTGGAGCATTAGGACTTTGGGCTCCCTTGGTATCAATCACTTGTATTGCCAAAGAATGGTGATAAACAATGATATTTTCAAGGTAGCAAAAAGTTAAGGAACCACAGCAAGTATCACAGGGTTTATATACTATGAGCTGCACTGCCTACAAAACTAAGTACTGAGCACATCTATGTAAAGCAGGACACAAGTGTAAACAAGTCAAGTTACAAGTAACCAATGGGCTGACACACCAAAGTGTGTCAGGAGCAGAAGTGCAATAATGTGCAGTAAGCACAGGTATAGTACAAGGCAAGAATGAGTCACTGAAGGAAATGGGCATGAACATATGCAAGTGACACACTAGCTGTTGAGGGCTGTCTATAAACAGAGTTGGGGTTGTGCCCAATGGACATGTGACTGATCAATGATCAGGTCACCGAAGATAGACAGAATCAGGCTGGTTCTTGAGTATTACCCAGTAACCAATAAGGCAAGAGATGATTATGCAAGTGAGGAGGACAAAGAAGAGGGAACTGTAGGTGCATAGCAACAGGGGTATGCCAGAAAGAGTAGGTGCTGGGTTGAGGCATAACACCTATACCAGTGCAGACTCTGTGACTGATGAGGAGTATGAGTACATCCAGCCAGACACATTGCACACCCTGTCCCCTGCAGGATTTCCTCTGCACAAACTGGAGCTGAAGAAAGGAGTGCCCCTGATGTCACTGCACAGTTTGGATGAAATCCATGGACTGTACAATGGGACAAGACCAAGGTTGATCAGATCAACAGCCAGGATCTTGGAGTGTCATGTCTTGAAGGAGGGTGGAGATGGAGAGGTGGTGCTGATCCCCAGGATTTCACTTGATTCTGGACTTGAGGACTCCCCAGTTCCATTTTGTCAAAGGCAGTTTCCTGTGCACCTGGCCTATGCAATGACCATCAACAACATCAGCAAACTAACCCTTGCTCTTACAAAATGTCTTTGTACACCACACCACCACATTTGCTTCTGTCCTCACAAAAATTGACCCAAAAGCTGACATTATCATAAAGATTGCATTACCAAAATTTCAACTTGCATTTAGATGTCAATTGTTGAGATCCCTTTCCCCTATTTCTCTGGACAGGTCTAGCCAGTTAGGTACCTTGTTGTCAAAAGCTGGCAAGTTCTGTCCAGTTCTGGCTAGGGTAAGGGCTGTTTTGCTGATGAAGTCACAAGGTCAGTCAGTAAAGAATGTGGGGACAGACTTGCACTCAGAGGTTTCCTCTCATGGCCAGCTTTATGTGGCTCTTTCATGTTCCACTCCTCCCAGAAGGGTAAAAGTTCAGTTGAAAGAAGGACAGGACAACATGAGGACAAAGAATGTAGTATGGTCTGAGGTATTTAGACATCTGAACATTTGATCTGTAACTGCAGAACTGTACCAGTAGATATGATTGTGAAACTGTGTAAATGATGCATTTGAACTGTTTACCATCCAGAGATAGCAAGAAATTGTGGAGTGTCACTGGCATAGCCTATCCCCCCCAGAATGGAGTGGATTCACTGGTGAAATGCCAGTGAATCCACTCCATGGCAGGGGGTGGGCCAATGCCAGTCATTCACTCCATGCTGGCACATGTCACTGAGTCAGATTAAGGCTGCAAAGCAGCCACAACCCAGGTGGTTGCTCATATCTTTTAGTGAGCAATGGTCCCTCAGAGGTTGAAAATCTCCCAAAAAGCATGTGGCATTAATACTTTTACACGGGTAGTCCCATTATGATGCAGTTCCCACGACCCACGGCCATCAATTAGATAGAAGATAGAAGATGGAAGATATAGAAGATCTACAACGCATCCCGCCGCTCGCAAATACAGCCGATCGCACTGTACCTTCTTTTTGTGGGGGGGGAATACGAACAGTAAGCCCCATGATCTTGTGGCCCTATAAGGCTCGTTGCGAGCATCCGTTCTACCCCCAAGTTTTGGCCAGCGCTTGCAGGACTTTCGAAATTCGAATCACCTCGGGATTTCCATCGTCAATGATGTACTGGATGCTGATCTTCTATCAAGGCTGGAATTTGTGAGCCTGAAGAATCTGCAGGCACTTTGTGGATAGCGGCACAACACTAGGTACCTCCTCCGTGCGCTGCAAGCCTGTACCTCTGTTACACATCCGACAATTTGCGACGGTCAGGCTGAAGAGTCAATTTTTCCGTGAATATGGTGGACCCGTCACAAATGCATACTTACCCTGGCGCAGATATTCCAGATGAGCATCGATGCTTGGCATTGAGGAAATATGATAAGTCAGGTAATCACCCAGGGGCAATGGACAAATATTGGATGACCGTACGCGTGACGCTGGAGTGTTCGAATCCCACAACAAGCCTTTCGATATACGATGTCCTGTACCACGATACACCAAGTACTTGAAACTTGAAGTAAGACACGAGAACTTCATCCTAGACAGTGATATCACGTGCAGAATCACTAATTATGTAATCATATGTGTCCCGATTGGCTGGCCGTGCATTCCGCATTCAGGCGACACGCTTATCCACGCTGAGTCGGTCGTTTGCCTTCTGCACAAGACACACATGTCAGCTTCCACTCTCTTGCACGCACCATTATCCAGGACATTTGCTTCAACGGCAGGTTGCCGCGTGTTGCGATCTCTCCAAGGTTCGTCGTTGCGCTACACCGCGATTCTCGCGCCCTGAACGGTCTCTGTCAGTGAGACATACTGCTAGTTCGTCGACGCAGTACGTTCCAGGTGGACGTACGTATTATATTCATGTTTGCTTGATCCTGCACTCTCTAAAATGAACCAAAGCCATCTACAAGGGCACGGTGAATGACCCGACCACCTTTCCCCCACCGTCCAAGATGCACGGATCAAACCATTGGTCCTTCGAGCGTCTCTTGGCCGCATCCCTCGTTCCAATGACTGCTGCCGCATTCGTCACCTCTGGGTCTAGTTACCCCGTTCTCGATGGAATCTTTGGCGTAAGCTTGGTGATGCACAGCCATATCGGGGTAAGAACTGACTCAAGAGAGATATGGTCATTTCAATTGAACGACTGAACATTTCCAGTTCGACAGTATGCTCGTGGACTACCTTCATCCGCGCAAATTCCCTTTTCTTGGAAATTTCATGACGTGGACACTCCGGACAATGACACTCGGTGTTCTCGTTGGAGTCTACCAGTTCAACACAAACGATATCGGTCTGTAACACCATAACTCGTTTCTTCCTTCAAAAATGTTTAATGCACTTCCATGTCGCAGGTCTGACGGAGCTGATCGCGAAGGTGTGGAGGGCATGATTGGGCCACCCATTCCGTTAAATCCGCAGAGTAAAAATTGTCATGTAAAGAGGTCGTTTGTCCATTTTATTCCGCTTATCTCCACCATGGGATGCCTGGTTTTATCCTGGCAATGCGTTCCTTCGCACAGGCTGTTCAGTCTTACGGCTGCATTGGTGCTATTCACAGAGCAGCAAGGTAAGCTTTGCGGCGTACTGTTAAGTAGGTAGTAGCTATTCCAACACCATGAATCGTTTCGGTTTCTGCCAAACCATCAACCCGATTCTACAGCCAAAGGAGGTTCTCAAAGGCATGCCCGCTTAGCTCAGTGGTAGAGCGCGTCACTTGTACCTGACTAGGCTCAATCAGGGAGATGATGAGGTCGGTTGTTCAATCCAGCCAGTGGGCATTCTTTTTTGCACACTTTTTTAACAAGTAATGTAATTAGAAAAAATGAGTCCGTAACACGCGCTCAAACACACAACAGGTAGGCATACAGTGTCACACAAGTAAGAGGATGAGGGAGCATGGCGGTGTGAAAGGTGGACGTAGTCACTAAGTCTCGATAAGCTAACATCTCTCCAGTCCGTTGCTCATAAGGGGACCTCAGTGGTCGCGGGACTTCCTATCATGTTTCCTGTGAGCAAGTACTGTACGCCAGAAAATGGGGTTAGAGGCTGCACCTGTATTCGCCTTCTGCAGCGACGCTCAGCTCTTCGATGGCTCCCTGCGCGGATGAGAGTGCCTCTGCAGCAGCAGCAAAGTAGAGTAGCTGTATCGAGCTCACAGCGAGTTGTTTTGACAAGAGTAAAATAACACCCACCTGGGCCTTGGCGAGTTCATTCAGATTCTTTATGGGCTCGGGCTGGAAGTATCTGTTAAGTAGGTGGATAGTAACAGCCTAAGGAGGAACACTGACGTTCTCGAGGACGGCCTTCATAAGCGTGATTGCAACCTCGGTCTTTTGAACGAGGTCATCTTCTGCATTCTCAACATCCAGTCGGGCCTGCTCCTGCTTGGCGGGACCTGCATTCTTCAGACTATCCGTGATGGTTGTCAGTCGATCTGGCGGCCCCGAAAGAATGTGAAATTCCATACGTCTGTTTGGCGGCGTCGAGTTCAACTCGGCTGCTTCGGACCGCCTGGCGTGCTTTCATGGCGGCACCGATTGATGTCGACAAAGTTGTCTGCCATGGTTGAAGGTATTCAGTGTAGATGGACTCATCGTGCTGAATGCGTGCATCGGCAATCTTTTCCCATGCTCCAGCATATTCAGCGAGTGCATTGCAGAGCTTGTGCTCGTTGCCTGCGGGGGCACCCTGCATAGCATTGGCAGCGCTGGTTGCAGCGCGGCAGAGAGCGTGTGGGAGTGTCTTGGGCTGAACAACCGGCGCAGCTACAGGGGATGGGACGGGGAGATTCGTACCCTTCAGGTTGGTAGCCGCGAAGTTGGTGATACCATGTCCGATAGTAGTGGAGAGTTCAGTAATCGATTCTTGAATCTGCACGGGGTAGTCGTAGTTCTCATTCTCATACGCTTTGGTGATCCTGGCCAAGCGGGGTCCCGTCAGATAACGGCACAAATGAGGGGTGCGCTGCAACCTTACTTGTACAAGGAAATGTGAGCCTGACGCAATGCGTCGACACGGGCCTCCAGGTCCTTGTACTCTGCATAAAGGTATCATTGAAGAATGCGCGTAGTTGGGAATAGGTGTTTACCTTGGGGCAATTCTGTGATGTCTTCCGGCGCGACTTGGCCAAAACGTTCTCTGGTCAACTGAACGCCAGAGCTGAAGCCCTTCGTTAGCTTGCTTCCTGCCTGCGCGAAATTGATGTTCGAGAAACTCGACTGCAACTTGCTCCAGTCCATGGTTGTCTTCTGGTTTCTGGGCTAAGTCTGAGGGCTACGGTGGTCGTTGGGTCAACGAATGGCTGTGAATCCGGTGTCTGGGGGGTGAGTTCGACCCGATATGGGAAGGCAGTGTCAGTTGTCCTTGCCGTGAATGGGCGACGCGTAGGCTTCAATATTCTAGTTTCTGCACGCTGACCGCCATGTACAGGGGACCAGGCTTTGATTTCTCGAATTCACTACGGTGAGCATGACAGCGTCGTATGACTACTGCTGTGATACGTGACCGACGCATAATCCCCAGGAATGACTTTCTCCAGCGGAAAGGTGTCGCTTTGCCCAAGGCCACCAGCACCGGTACAACGATCGTAGGTTGCATCTTCAAGGACGGTATCGTCCTCGGTGCGGACACGCGTGCAACAGAAGGGGAAATCGTAGCCGATAAGAATTGCGAGAAAGTATGTGTCGCTCGCATGTATATGTCCCTCCTAGTCAACCTCCACACGCGCCACAGATACATTACATCTCAGAATCAATTCGATGCTGCGGTGCGGGGACAGCTGCAGATACGGAATTTGTTACTGCAGCTATATCCTCGAATATTGAACTGCATGCTTTATCTACGGGGAGGAAACCTCGCGTGGTCGCGGCCATGACCATGCTCAAGCAATATCTCTTCCAGTACGAAGGTTGCCGCACTGATATGTATGGTAATACTTATCCACTGCAGATACCAGGGTAACGTGGGCGCTGCACTTGTGCTGGGAGGCGTAGATTCCACCGGTGCCCACCTCTTCACGGTTCACCCACACGGTTCTACCGACAAACTTCCATACGTCACCATGGGGTCGGGTAGTTTGGCGGCTATGGCCGTGTTTGAAAGTGGATGGAAACCAAACATGGAGGTAGGCAGACGATCTTTCCCCTTGGTTCCCAAATGATGTTGGATTGATGACGTTCGTTCTGCTGATTAGCGGGAGGAAGCCCTCAAGCTAGTTTGTGATGCTGTCGCCGCAGGTATCTTCAATGATCTTGGTTCGGGATCCAACATCGATGCTTGCGTCATCACGGCTACGCACACCGAAATGCTGCGGAACTTTGTCAAACCTAACGAGCGGGTTGCGAAAGAAAGGAAGTACGGATTTAGGCAAGGGACGACAGCCATCAAGAGCGAACATATACGCAGCTTGGTTGTCAGTGAAGAGGTTGCGCCGATTAGAGGTGAGGCCATGGATGTCAGCTAGATGTCTTGTAGGAAACGCTGTAATGTTACATTTCATTTCAACCGCATCGTTTGATCGCTGTCTCGTTTGATTATCATGTATTCATTCTCTGCGCTATCTGAGGCTACAAGGCTGGTGGAAACAAGAAGAGGTCTCCTCGAACATACGTGATAACTATGCAAGGG